>JAAGAY010147678.1:0-27191 GCA_011801015.1 Ardeotis arabs
TGGCACGGGCCCACCTCTCCAGCCTGTCCAGGTCCCTCTGGATGGCATCCCTCCCCTCCAGCGTGTCGACGGCACCACACAGCTTGGTGTCATCGGCAAACTTGCTGAGGGTGCACTCTATTCCACTGTCCATGTCGCCGACAAAGATGTTGAATAGGGCCGGACCCAACACGGAGCCCTGAGGGACGCCACTCGTGACAGGTCTCCACTTGGACATTGAGCCGCTGACCACCACTCTCTGAGTGCGGCCATCCAGCCAGCTCCTTATCCACCGAGTGGTCCATCCATCAAACCCAGTTGTATCACTAAAAACTGCAGGGGGTACACGGACACTTATGCGTAAAACAGAAAATGTTATCGGAAAAAATAATGTGTTGAGGAAAGTTCTTCTTGCGCCTCCTAGATGTCTATCCCATGTTCAGATTTTCTTTCCCCATTTCCTTTCTGTGTGAAGGAAAAGACGTTAAATGCAAACTGCCAGCCTGGTCTGACACGTAATTTCCAGCCATTGAGCTCTGCCTGTTCTCATCATCAGGGATGAAAGGTAGAGAGGGATATTAACGAGCAGACATGGAGCATCTTCAGAAGGGTTAGGGAGCCATTTCCATCCCTGTGCAAAACCACGCGCTGCTGAAGCTCTCAGGGCTGGAATTGCTGTGCTCGTTTCAGGCTCAGCAAACCATGCTTATTTGACCTACACCCTCCAGCTCTGGGAGAGTCTGGAGCTCCCTGGAGAGGCAAAGGACATCTGAGGTCAGAGAGATACAAAGGTTGATGAACTTAAAGGATTCTGCCCAGGCTTCAGGGACAGAGAATCAGTTTTTGGTCTTTGCTGACGAACAGGGCATTATCAAATGGAAGAGTTGAGCTATCAGGCAGTGAATATCAGAATTCACATTCAATTATGGGACGAATATTTATTTCAGTCAATCAAGAACAGAATTTAAAGGCTTTACTATACCATTGCATATCCTGCAGTTCATGCATAATACATGGAATAACAAATCACATACAAATGCATTGTATTTAGGTACATGATCTCCGAATTATCTTAAGAAAATGGAATATTCCACAAGTGTATTCAGGCATTTATTTCTATTATAGCGGAGCATCAGGGAATTTAAAACAGGTGAAAATTATGCGTAGTGGCACTCCTTTAAACAGCAACACACCTTGACTGTTTCCAAAATAAGCCTCATGGTAACAAAGGATTTAGGAGTTTTTACGCCACAAAAGCTAAGCAAGTGCAAACGGGTAAATGTTCCCATGTTCCCTGAAGTCTGAGATGTCCCTGAGCTTGTTCCAGCAGAGGATCTAGAATATATTTTATTAAAGACTGGAGAACACTCATTAGCTTTAATTGTGCCATATATTCCACTTCTTAACACCCACTGCTCTTCCAAAAAAAAAAAAAAATCATGTAACTCAGACCTAGAACAGGGTTGCTCAAGTCCATCTGGACAGAAACTCTTCCTCTCATTTTACTGAAGATGGAGAAGAGGCTCAGTCTGCCTCTTTGAACGGCAGCTTGCATTGGAAAGCACAAGGGACTCTCCCGTCTCCTTTGCTGTATCTCGCTTGCAAAACATGTATCAGTCCTCAGGGAAGCAGGAAGGATGTGTGAAAAATTAATAATAAAAAGAAGAAGACAGAACTCTCAGTTTGTTGCAAGGAATAAAGGAGAAAGGGGAAGGCAGGACATAAACCCTTGTTCTGCCTGGGAACCAGCAAAGCAAGTTTATCAATTGTTTGTGCTCGGTAGGGACAATAATTTGACACCTGCATCTCTGGAGCTGGAGGCAAAGGGGCTATGCTAGGCATAGGAAGGACTAGTGAATTTTTTCTGTGATCTTATAGAAGGGATAATGCTTTCTGGTGTCACAATGTTATGCCAAGATACTATACGAATTATCTGTAAATCTCAATATGATTAGTTATTGACCAAGGTGAAATGGCTGTTGCACCTGGTAAAGCTCCACATTCTGTTTCCAGATCACTTCCAAAGGATTTCAGCCTTTGCATAACTTTGAACTCATAGGACTACCTCAGTTTCTTGAGTTTCTCAGGTGATTTCAGCAAAATTACACTAAATTTGACATTGGCCCATCTTATCTTCTAAATATTCTTCTCTGAAAGATTAGCAAGACCCTGGCTTTATCTTCCTGTCATGAGAAAGCTCTGGTGCTGTCTTGTCCAGTAATTGCTGGATATAGTTTTCTGGCAGTTGCCTTCTTTGCTTTTGATCTCTTTGTCTGATCATCCCATTAGTCATTTTCTTTTTCTGTAACATGAATGTCCAGTTCAATTTCATTCCTATGCAGCTGATACCTAACTCCATTTCCTATTCCATATCACGGTGCCCTTCAGAGCACTCTGTGAACTTCCGTGGCCCTCTACCATTAGTAATTGAATATCTCTAAATTTTTAAAAATTCTTCTCTTTTGTGCTGTAGAAGTGAGATGACCCTTGCTTCCCGCTGGAGTGCTTTCCACACATGATTTGCACTTGTTCTGAACAAGGGGCTTTGTCTCTTGCAGCTAAAGCTAACTATATGCAATCTGAGATGAGTTAATCATTGCGGAAAAAAGATTTGTCAGGTCAGCTGTGTAGCCTTTGCAATATTGCTCTGATTAAAAACTGCCTGAGTCGGATTTCCAAGAAAGTTTTTAATTTAATTCAATTCAGTTTATTACTTGGCAAATAAGCATATCCAGAAATCTGGTATTTACGGGCAGCAGATGATGGCGATTTGTTGGCTTGGAAGCTTGGTAGACTACAAGCAGAAATCGTAGAATCACAGAAGGGTGTGAGTGGGAAGGGAGCATTAAAGCCCATCCAGTCCAACCCCCCTGCAAGGAGCAGGGACATCTCCAACCGGATCAGGTTGCTCAGAGCCCCAGCCAACCTGGCCTGGAATGTTTCCAGGGATGGGGCATCCACCACCTCTCTGGGCAACCTGGGCCAGTGTTCTACAACTCTCATTGTAAAAAAAATTTTTCCTAGTATCTAATCTAAATCTACCTCCCTCTAGTTTAAAACCATCACCCCTCGTCCTATCACAACAGGCCCTACTGAAGAGTCTCTCCCCGTCTTTCCCCTTTAGGTACTGGAAGGCCGCTCTAAGGTCTCCCCGGAGCCTCCTCTTCTCCAGGCTGAACAGCCCCAACTCTCTCAGCCTGGCCTCACAGGAGAGGTGCTCCAGCCCTCTCATCATCAAATACAGAAAAGGCAACATTTCCATGCTTGAGGAAAAAACGTTACTCCACAGTGTGGTGAAATAATTACCTGCCCTGTAAGTTTTGAAGGAAATTTACCCTGTGAATGCCTTTATCGAAATCTGAGTGGAAAGAGAAAAGACAAAGACAGCAATCACCTTACGTCCGTCCATCTGGATGGGAAAATCCACGTGGATGGGATTTCCTGTATTCATAGTCTTTAGATCACCTAAATAGAGTAAAATACTGGTATGCATCTTGAAAGAGTTGTGTCCAGTGTCAGGCTTCTGTTGATGGCTGTGGGTTTTTTTTCTCACCTTGAAAGAGCCCTTTAATTTACCAGTTCGTGCTAGTCAGAATGTTTATTCTACCATCATACGAAAAATCTTGTAATCAACTTTGGCTTATAGTAAAAAAAAACATCCAATAATTTGTTTTCTTACAATCATCTCTGCCAACATGCAAATTATCATTCAGTTTATTAATCTAAAGCACGGGTTGGGGAAGGAATATGCAGCAGCTCTCAGATTTTGTAGGCACAAGAATATATAATATGCTAAAAATGTCTTACTCTGTGGCACAAAAGGTAGTGTATATGTGAATATGTTTGAAGGATGCTTGTGCCACCAGCACTAAAGAAATTTTGCATTTTCTCTAAGATTTCGAAGGTTCTTGGAGAAACATTTCTTCTATTCGTTCATAATATATATGCAGTTCTGCTTAGGAACACTTGAACCTTTCACGCAGCGATAGGCTAATCTCTTGCTGCTTGTCATGTAATTTTAATAAAGCCTGGACAAAGCCACAGCTGAATTCTGTTATTGAAGAAAGCTAGGCAGAATGATTTAACACAAGATATTTAGTAAATCAAGCTTTGGGAAACAGTGGAAAGGATTGAAGAGCCAAGCGAAGGTTGATTTCCACATCAGAGTGCTAAGCGATGAACAATGATAAGGCAGAGTTTAATTTAGTAATGAACAGAAGTTATCAATAACCCACTGGTTTTACACCAGCGATAACAATATAATGAGATTTGAAATCAAAAGATGGAGATGAAAAAACTCAATTAGTAAGATAAAAAATGTAAATGGTGGAAAGTGCAGTTTACTGGATTAAAGGAAGTATGAAAGGTTAATTGGGAGCAAGAACTGAAGGAAAACTATTAGCAAGAATCTGGAAACGTTCAAAACAGTGCTGGGAAAATTACGTGATAAAGCTGGGAACTGCACACCTAGGAATGATAAGGAAATTACATCCATCCATCCCCTCTCTGCACAGACTAAGGAGGAAAGATATTATAAAAGTTCTATTTATGGTGAGCGGAGGGCGGCAAAATGCCCAGCTGGTGAGGAGCACAGTACTGGGCACTGGAGGTGCCTTGTCCTCCTCCTGCGAACCCCACAGTGATGATGTCCCTCAGCCCCCAAGGGGCCCCCACGCTGCAACACTGCTTTGCTGAGGTGGGGGCATGTGGATTTGAAGATTTGGATCCATCTTTTTGAAGAAAAAGAAATTGAAAATTGAAAATAAATATGATTATCGCCTTCCCCAAAGCTGTCCAAATCTTCACAAGAATACTAAATATTATTATTAGGATTTCCCAGCCAATGTAAAACTCGTTTCATGTAATGTGGGAAAAATCCAGACATAACTGAGCCGAAGCTTCTGATTCTCAACTAATGTAAAAGGCAAAACATTAAATCAGTCAAATCTAATTTGTGTGGGAGAGAAATCAGTCTTACTGTTTCCATTTGGCTTAGAAACAAGCCCTCCTGTGTAACTGGAAGTGGATATAATGCAAGTGGAGATTACAATAAACAAACTTTCAACCTGCCCATGAATCTCTAAATATAATTATGGTTTGAATTTGTGGACTGTAGCCTTAATGTATAGTGCAAAATTGCAAGCATCTTGTTTCATAAGGCTTGGCTAAGGAAAAAAAAAATACTTATAAGGTGCAGTTTCATTTCAGCCATGAAAAGAAATAAAAAAGTAAATGTTCCCTGTAACTCATGCATTCTGAGAGTTACTTTGCAAGTATTTCTCATGTTAAGATGCACTTTTTAAGCTTAAAAACCTCAAACTCGTTGAATATGTTCACATAAAGCAGCGCTGTTTCTGAGTTGGTAATAGATGCCTCCAAGGAAGGCTAGGGCTTGACATACGCCAGTGAGGAAAAATCCACTACACAAATGAGGTTTTACCTTTACAGCTAGGGATTGCTTTGAGTGGTAAAACATGGATTTTCCTCTGTTCCACGGCATTTGTGTAATGACTAATTGCAGATATTCCTAATGTTCATCCTAGCCACTAATTCTAGGTCTTGCCATGTTCTTCATTTCGTTGACTGGCTGAGGTGGCGAGTTCTACAGAGAAATCACTGTTTTACATATAAAACCATTTTTCTTTTTAATTTCTTTGAACATCTTTATGCCCTAGTGTTTAGACCAGGCAGGCAGAATTTCCCAAGCTACCTTCTCCAGGCCATTTGTCACCTGCTGAGTGCTGATATTCCCATGTCATGTGTCTCTCTTTCCAGGTAATCAGCCCTCACCTTTTCAACTTCTGGTTACCAAATCTGATCTTTTCAAGCCAGCACCTTTTTTTACCTCCTTTCCTTGAATTCCTACTGGTTTTAGATTTTCCCTCTGCCGTGAGGTGTGCCAGGCACATTCCAGGCGAGTTTCACAGATGATAATCTCAAAAGTTTCTGATATTTTGCCTGGTTCACCATTATACATTTCAACCTACATCTGCTTTATGGACCACAGACAAGCATCGGGCAGAGTTTTCTATCATATCTCTGCATAGTTTCTCAATTTTTTTTAACTTCTCAAGTAATATACAGATATATGCTAATTTTTACGTGCTTTCCAAATGAGTGGAATATGATTTCTCTGATTCTGTCTCAAAAGAAGGAGTTGTAGTAATTTTCTGAATGAATTCCCTATATTGTTACAGCATATTTTAGAGGTGCTTAGTGCGTTCTTTCAACATATAGAAGTTAGAGTGATTGTGGAGAGGTGGACAGTAGTGTTCGGGCATAAATGAAACAACACATTCAAACATAAATGAAAAACATTCAAACGTAACAGCTATGTTAACTATTCTTTTCCTTTCACATTATGAAGCCCTTTGAAAAGTCCTGACTTTTGTCATCTTCTGAGATCTTACTAAAATGCTCTGAGGAGTAACTTTCTGTAGGCTACCCCTTTGCATGAGTAAAATTTTATTTTGCAAAGCCTTGTCTTAGGATATTCCAGGAAAGACTGTCACAGAAATTAACTCGATTATTTTTTTGCAGTGGTGTTCGGATTCCTCTTTCTTAACCTTAGGAGGCCATGATGAAACTGGAAATTAAAATCAAGAGACTTGTTTCTCTGGAGCTGCAACAGTTCTCAGAGCTTCTCACGTGGAGCAGGAGACACCAAACTCAGTGCTAGAAGCAGGGTCAAGCACATGATAAAAATCAGAAAAGACTGTTTTGAGGGGAAAAGGGAGGGGCAGGAATAGCACAGTGTTTTGGAGATGAAAGCACCATGTTTACTAGTAGGCATGTAGAAAATTTAAAGTGGGACTGTTCACCTATCTACATGCTTGACAAATAGAGACACACAAAGGACCAAACCTACCAACTGGGCTGATTTTCCTCTTGACCCAGTGGTCACCGTCCCACCTCTGCAAGCACAGCTTCACCTGTCCTTAGGTAAGGAGCATCCACCCCGTAGGGTAGTAGCTTTGGTAGATCAGCTGTACCAGGGAGAGGCGACCACTCCTTTCCCAGGCTGATGCCGCAGCTGAAACGATTGCTGCTTTGCATCACGCTGAGGTAAATGCAAATGTAGGTTTAGTTAGTAAAACCTCTGCCTCGTTTCTTCCGCAGACATTGCAAATACATTTAAAGGAAAGAAAATATAAATGATGTCATTATACGTGAATACACTAAGCTTAAATAGATGCAAACCTCATTATGTGGTGCAACAGGCGATTCTTTCATTATTTACTTGGACCTGTTGGCTATTTACATTTAATTTGTCCTTTTCCTGGTAGACAGTAATTAACCCAAGCAGCCTTGCCAACCAGTAGTGAGGACTTTGTACTGGAGCAGAGCAAATTAAATTTTGATGCGAAGATGATGACTGCCAGCTACTTAAAGGTGAATCATAAAGGCTTTAAAAACCCTGCTTGCAAGACTCTCAAATGTGAACAGAAGCTTTTGGCTTTAAATGGTAATGAACACTGTAGTTAAACAAAATTTGAAATTAAGATGGGGACCCACACATTTTCCTGGAAGTTGATCTTCACTTCTCTGGCCAAGATGAATATTTCATAACAGATCAGCCAGAATTTGGATAATTGTTCATTCCCAACCAGCATTTTCCATGCCTGGGGAGTAAGTCCTTCAGCTGCATTAGTCTTTGGTCTTTTAGGACCAGCTGGTCACTTCCTTTGAACAGCAGCCCATGGTGTGCAGCCATTCCTTGCTTCGGGCTCTACAGAACTGGGTCCAGTCTGGTGAATTTTCAAGAGCAATCTAAGAGCCATCTTCCTCTCCCATCTTCGAACCAAGTGAAGCAAGTGCAAGTGCACCATAGGGTGCTACCTAAATCTAAACAAATTTAGCCCATCAGTGTAAAAGACATCACACAGAAATGACATTTTGAGTGCACGACTGCTGGCCTCCTGTCTGTGCTGCAGTCCCTTTAGGTGCCCTCAAAGGCAGCGTTACTGATGTGTACATGCTGAGTCTTCAGGTACAGCAACCAAGGACATCGGTATTCATGGCATTGCTACAAATAAGAGGTTTACATGTGGATATTGTGCCCGTTTTGGCTCTTCTGAGAGCAGCACCACAATAAGGCCCAGATGTTTCTTCCAGGCAGGCTGTTGCTCTGTCCCCATGTGGGGCTCACAGGTTCCTGGGTAACCTAAGTAGATTAGGGAAACCTAATCTACTCTTGCAGCCTGACTTGGGTTAGCCAAGCAGGTAATCTATATAGACATCGTTACTAAGAAGGTATCCTGGTTTTGGCTGGGATGGAGTTAATTTTCTTCCCAGTAGCTGCTGTGTTTTGGATTTAGTTTGGGATTTGGCATGTGAATAAGATAATAGACTGATGCTATTAGTTGTTGCTAAGTCAAGGACTTTTCTCAGCTTCCCAGGTTTCGCTAAGGTGCAGGTGCAAGAAGCTGGAAGGGGTATAGCCAGTACAGCTGACCTAAACTGGCCAAAGGAAGTATTCCACACCAGAGACATCATGCTCAGTATATAAGAGGGGTTGGTCAGTGTGCAGCTCCCTTGCTCTCTCTCAGGATCTTTCCAAGATCGCTGCTCAGGATGGGCTATATCAGTCATCAGGTGGTGAGAAACTGTGCATTGTTTTGTATAATTTATTATCCCTCTATGTTATTATTATCATAATTATTTTTTTATATATATATATATATCATTATCTCTTCCTTTGCTGTCCTAGTAAACTGCCTTTATCTTAACCCATGAGTTTTTCTTTCTTTCCAGTTCTCTCCTGCATCTCACTGGGCTTGGGTGAGCGAGCAGCTACGTTGTACTTAGTTGCTGACTGGGGTTAAACCGCAACACTAGGTTATCTGTAAAGTGACAGTTCACACACTCTGAGTCTTCTATGACTACTGCTGCCTTTGCTATGCACCAAATATCCTTCACAGTTTAACGAGTGATATTTAAGCATGGTAGAATAGACAGCACAGTCAGTTGGGAGACAGCTTGCTTTATCTCCAGCGTGTGTTGTAATTTCCTTTGGGCCTCGCAGTCTTCAATATGATCTGCAATGATAATAGCATCTGAGAATATTTTTAGTATTCCTTTGTTACTCTGATAGCGTTAGGACTGTGTTGTTTTTTTCTTCCAAAACTTTATGCTGAAGGCAGTTTAGAATTTATATTGTACTTATTTCTTGGAACTTCACTAAGATTGTGCCAGGACCTGTTCAAGCAGTTGTTGTTCTTTCCAGTGCACTTATTACTTGAGGATCCAGTGCTGCAAGTATTTCTGCATGCGCTGGGCTGTGTTTGGAGACCAAATGCTAGAGCTCCAGTCCTAAGCGCAGGAGCGATGATGTCCTGTGGTGGGGTTTTGGACCCAAAGGGGACTCATCTGCCAAAGTGGCTGCCGTGGCAGTGTTGAATCCAGAAAGAAAACAAACTGAGGTCTTTGATTAAAAATAAATCAGTAAGTTTCAAAAGTTTAAGAAGCAGATGAAAAAAAGCAGATGAATGCAAAGCTGGCCATGACATCTTTCTATGCTGGAGCTTTCTGGAGCAACGGGCAGGTGAGGCCAGGCTGGACCACAAACCTTTGACATCACTTCTGCCATTGTCTGACCTGCCTCTCAACTCCATCCCAGCCCAGATCCTGAGGTGTCAAGCAATGGCTCCAAGATGTGGACAGGTTGATAAGACCTCCACCATGTTCCAAGTCTGCTTGCACATCGATACCAAGTGGTTTACACGGGCTCGTTTGCTTTTTTTCCAGCGTACTCTGTAAAGGAGACTTTCTGTAGAAGATATTTCTCAGTCTGTTTCCCAAAGCGGACTTTAAATCTGACAGGTGAAATATACTGAGAGTTACATACCATAAACTTCAGTGATTTACAACGTGTGCTCGGGGCTGGCTGGGCTCCAAGAACATTTGAAAAAGATTAAAGAGCACAAAAGAATTAACAGGATTATAGGACATAACAGCTTACTCCTGCCTTGAAGCTGAAGTTTGACATATATCACTAGGGTCTGGGTTTGTGTTTTTTTTTTTTTTTTCTTCTTCACAGTTCTTGACAGTCTGAGTTCCTGCATTATTTAAATCACCAGAAACAGCACTAGTTGGAGTCACTTCAACATTTAAGATTTTTCTGCAGCTTACTTCAGTCAGCACTCATCCTCTGATGAAGGACCGCTCTCCCACAGCCAGTTGTTCAAGCGCAGTGCTCTGTGCAGCTCTGCATGAGGTTTGTTGAACATCAGCATCAGAGCCGCCTGCATTGCTTCCCTGGGTACCGCAGTGCCCAGGTGTAGTCGCAGACTCAGGATTGCCTCTTCACGGCTCATTTTCCTAGGAGCTTTTGGAAACTGCCTGGAGTCATCTTCTCTGCAGCTCCGGTGCTGTGGAACAAAACTTTTGTTCCCTCATTACTCACACATGCACTGGAGGCTTATTGAGGGGAGAAGAAAACATTTGTTCCCAGCTAGGGACTATTGCCCTTTGGTTGAAATAGCTGAGCTCATCAGTAGGTAGGATGGAGCCTGAGCCCCCAGCCTGCTCCAAGCAGGTGAGATCTTTTCTAGGTGTTGAGTATTTTGGGATCTGCAAGGCGGATCCATGTGCTAGAGAAAGGAAATTCTTGCCAATCCCAGGGAAAACAGCACTGCACCTGATTGTCTTCACATGTTCTTACTCATTATAGTGCTCATCTTGGTTTAGAATCAAAAAGCAACGCCACAACCAAGGTGAAATCTTCTTCCACCTCTTCATCAACTTCAACATCACTACTCAGTGTGTTTGCAGCAGCAGGCTTCCTTGCACCCACCCTTGGGTGGTCTTGCCTGGATTTGACCCATGTCCGTTGATGTGTGCCAAGGGCCTCACTCCAAGAAGGCAGAGGGCCTTTCAGCATTAAACACCCATTGACTCACATTTTCCAGTCACGGTCAAGGCAAACTCTTACTCAGTAGGAACCAGATGGCAACCACGAACAGGGTTCACCGAGTTTTTCCAACACCCATGAGTACTTCAGCCTGCTGCTCAGACCACACGCGTTGCGGCTAGAGATGCAGACGTTAGCAAATAAAACTCTCCCTTTATCATCTCCTGTGATCCAACATCTTCTTTCACGCTGCTCTGCCTTACGATGTCTGCTCTAAGGTCAGCATTTAGTGTTCATCACTGAAGTCTAGTGATATCCTCAATTATCCTTTCCTTTCACACTAATGATCTTTGGAACTGGCTCTTGGGAGATAAAATACCAATTTAAATATCTGCTTTTTGTCTGCAGCTTTCAGAAACAAAAGCTGCTTTGCAGTTTTAGTGACTTGCTCCCCTCCACTTGAATCAAATTATGGATTTTTTTTTTTTTTTTGCCTCAGAAGTTCATGACAACTGTAACTCTTGTTTTTAAATCTAGATTTCCTTACAGGTAAGAATAATATAAAATGTCAGTCCAAGGTCTATGGGATGAAGTTACTCGCAAACAAACAACAACTGAGAACTGGATTTATCTCAGGATACCTGAGAACTGTGCTTATCTCCCATACACGTAACTTTTGTACCAGCTGCAGTGTTGTTTTTACTTGGAACAAAGTGTTGCACTTTTAATTACCATTTTCCTTTTTTTTTCCTTACAATTACAATTTCCCTTTTCCCTCATCTTTAACTGGACATATAATAATTGAACCAAAAATTTATATACACCTCAAAGCTCTTGCCCCTGTTTTCAGTAACTAAAGCATCCTACCAAGAATTAACTGGTATATTATTTCCTAATTTTGATCTTGTTTTCACTGTCACTTGAAAACTTTCATTTTCACCAATATAATAACCACTTTATCATAGCTTCTTTCATTAGGGGTTGAACAGTATTTTTCTATTTTGAAAGTAAATATTAGTTTGTCTATTTGGTTTTTTTATTGCTTTGTTTGAAAATAGAGCACAAGTATTACATAAGAAATAGAAATGTTTTATTAAGTATCCACTCAAATAGGCACAGCATTTACTATTCATAGCAATATTCATAAAATTACTTATCCTAATTCCTCAATCATGCCCTATGCAAATGCTTGGAAAAGGAGTAAGCTAATTAAAGCAGATGTGAGAGGAACAAGGACATTGGGGTACACTGTAAAAAGGGAGAACACAGAGCTCATCAGAGTTCTCCGTTTCAAATATGGCTGGGGGAGATGCCTGCACCTTTAGGGCATCTGCAATGCCTATTCCTGAGGTACCTTCACCACACAGATGATGTGAGCAGCATCTGAAATAGCTGAATAGCTCTGCCAAGCACCAGAGAGCCTCCCTGAGCATCCCCTGGGCAGCCTACCTTAAAAGAAGAGGGGTTTGATCCCCAAAACAGTTACAGATCATTTCACAGTCTCACAATCCAAACTAATCATAGCACTAACAGCACTGGAAAAACGTCAAGTAGTGAATGAAACAGGAGATTTAAAGCACAGGAGGACAGCAGCCTCTCTAGGTTTGTTCTATAAATTTCTGGAGGTGATTGGAGCCAAGGGAGAAGCACGACAGCTGTTGGTTCAACATAAATACTCCCCAGCTTTTGTTCTCCTTGCTGAGGACAAGTACGGATGGAGGAAGGTGACAGACCACCCGTCCCCATGCCCAGCACCACAGCCAGCCTGGCACAGGCCCCACAGCTGGGGACTCCTCTGAAAGACCCACAGAGAAATGGAAATCCAGCTCATTTCCACCATCAGAAATCCCTATAGATAACATCTCACCGGCAGCCTTTACATCTTCAAACTGAATTCAGAGACAGCTAAAATAAACTCCCAGAACAACTATACCATTTCCCAGAGCAGCCCCATAGCTTAGCTGTTCTGCTTACCAGGAATAGCTGCTGCCATTGAGAAGAAACAGCACCCATCCCCACAAGCCCACAAAACAGCTCCCCCAAAGCCATATAACAGGCTTTGGAGCTGCTTGAACCGCATCTCCTGTGGGTTTTGACCAACAGCTGACGAGAGGATGGTTTTAACACAGGTTGCTAATTAACTCTTTGTGAAGGCAGCTTCCTTATTTCCAATAAATATTTAAATCCGGTGGAAGGTTGTCCTCAAAGAGTCATCTCGTCAGCCTCGATTCCCTCTTTCGTCGACTTCCCCTGTCTACATTAGGATGAGAAGCATTTTGTGATGGGATTTCTCATTCTACTGATCCTAGTGGAAATCTAGATGGCAAGGTGTGAGAGGTATATATATTTGATATGCTATATGCATATATGTAGGCATTTGCTTTTGATCAGATGAAACCCAAGTCTTGTTCTTCACAGTGGCACTTTGATAACACAAACCTTTTGAAAATGGTCCTTGATAGGAATACACTTTAATGCAGGATCAGGAGATCTTTAGAGTTGAAGAGCCCTCTGAAAACTGAACATGAAGAAATTTGTAATTTGTAATGTTATCGTAACCTACGATAACTCGTTGGTAGAACTCACCTACCTGTACACACCACTAAAACTTAGAACAGTGCATATTTCTTTCCAGCCTATGAATCACAAAAAAAAAAAAAAAAAAAAAAAAAAAAAAAAGGCAATAGATACTGGAAACTAGTAAAATAGATGTTAAAGCAACACTAAGATATAAAATTGGGAAGGCAACTCAAAGAAAAGAATGACCACCTTCATTTAGCTGCTGCCCGGGCACCGCATCTGGGAGTTCATCAAAGTTCCTGGGAAACACAGCCTGGAGAAGGAGGACTTCCAGCATCTTTCCAAAAGATCACCCAGCTCCTGCAAAGGAATGATGTCATAGCAAAGAGGAAGGAGTGGGCTGAATGATAAAATATTCAAAATGCCATAGATAATTGAATTGTTAATATGCTCATTTATTCAAGATCCATAAGCCTCAAAATAGCATTTTCAAGTGTTTTCATTTTTTCTGCATCAGTTTCACGTAGGCTCCTTCTTCGGCTCAAATACCTGCTAAAGTGAGAGTACTTAAGGGGAATGAGTGAGTTGCCAAGCCCGTGACCCCACAACCCTGCCCGCACGGAGCCGCAATCGCAGCCTTCTCTGACCTGCTGCTCTCCAGAGAAGGTCCAACATGGTCTGGTGCTCTGCTCAAAGAGACTCCTTGCACGTAGCTTTTCAGAGTGAAATTCTCCTACCGGTGATGTGAATAGCTTTCCCAAATTTTATTTCATTTTTTATCTATACAGATAAAATCCTCGTTTGCACATGAAGATAAAGTAACTGTGCTTTGATGTAGCACTTCCATGTGCTTAAGCATGCATTTACCAGGCTGCTCCTCACCAGCAAGCACATTTCCTTAGCCTCACATGCCTATTAATGGCAATATAAAGAACAAATGGAATATATTTAGCACTTTATCCTAGAGAATTATTGTCTTAAGCTCTCTGAGGCAATGGTCTCTTGTTTTACTTAAATATTTCTGCTCAATGGAGTGGCAAAAAAGCTCTGATCTGCAAGGTCTTCAGCCTTGTGGGGCAGCCTAGGAAAGTGCTCTGCAGGAGGACGAATGCTCATCGTGCCCCAGCATGCCTGTGTCTCCAGTTAGCTGCTAATTGCTTCCTGAGGGTTTAACCTGTTGGAAAAAGCAAATTCTGCTTTAAAACCGAGGCCTCTGTGCCTTTCCAGAGTGGAGGCACAGCTGAGGCCAGGCTGGGCGCTTTTGGGACATCCAGCAGTGATGCTGGTGTCTGGCAGGGTTCACACCACCCGGAGATGATGGTGAATACTGTCCTATCAAAATCTACTGGTTTTGAACAGCCAGAAATCAGGGGAAACTTCTTAATTCTTACAGAAAACACCATGTACTTGAGAGGCACGCATTCCCTCCCCCTAAAAGCTTGACGATCCGTGTAAAGCTGAAGAGATTTAACAAAAAGTATGCATGTATTCCGTTTATCTGCCTTCTTCCTCTTGTGCTGAATACAGTTTCCATTTGCAGACTTTGTCCAAAAGCAGAGGCGCAGGCAATAATGTGACCCTGAAATCTGGAGCTTTGAGGTAGAAAAACATCCCTCCACTTTCCAGGAGACTCCAGGCAACTTCTGAACACAAGCGAGGCAGAAGGGCTTAGTGCCAGTGTGATGTTCACGGGCAGGTTAATAGCATTTGGGGACGTATCAGGCTAAGAGCTGTGAGATTCGTCTGGCACAAATTCAAATTGGATTTAAGGGCTTATGACAGATAGAGCTGGTGAGCGATCCCAGCCTGGGTTCCTCGAACAAGGAAGAATTTCAGCTCTAAAGCCAAATGCCTTCAAAGTTTTGGTTGACAGCAAATCAGAGCAATATTAATGCCTTCAGATGCTCTGGTGTAAAGGGAAAGAAGCATTCTCTGCCGTGCTTCTGTAAGAGATTTCCTTCTGCTCTGATGATATAAAGATATGGAGAGGGCCATAAAGGAGGATGGATGTGCTCGAGCAGAAGGCAAGCCCAGCAGAAGGCTCTTGGCGAGCGCTGCTCGCCCTGCCTCTCCATCTTCCTCTTGCATTGATCGCTGAGGACCGCTAACTGCAGCGTAACGCCCCGCTTAAGAGGTAAAGAGCATTGACTCTGCCGGCAGCGGTGCTCTCCCGAGCTTTGAATTCCTGGAATAGCTCAGTCCAAGAGAATTTTGTTGTGTGTAAATATTTACCTGTCCATTCTCCTGCTTGGCAGCTGAAAATTAAACCAGCAGCCTGGGTGCGTACCACAGGTCTCCAGGGGCTTTTTCTGTTCGTACAAGGCTTGTCTGTGAAACAAGTGGCTCGTGTAAAGACGCTTTACCCACGCTGTGGAGGAAGGATGGGTTAACCAGCCAGAGAACAAGTCTCTGGGAAGTGTGCCCAGCCACTCTGCTTGACCCCATGGCCACCAGCACCCCACCTCTGCTGGGGGAAGCACTGGGGATGCCCACGGCACGGCCTCTGTTCCCAAGCCCACAGTCACCTCCAGGCACAGGAAAAAGGACTCCCCAGGCACAGGATTCAGGAAGGAAAGGTATTTCCAGCCTCCGGCACAGCTCAGTACCGTCTCACATGAGAGAAGCCTGCGGGAAGATCGGATCAGATCTTAGGGACCCAAATACGTGAATACAGGCAACAATTTCCCTTGCTTCAGCTTCCCTGCCGTTCTTCTGTGTGTTTTTGCATGAGACATCAAATGTGACAGGAAAAGGTTGTACAACTTGCTCAGGATAAAAGCAAGTCCACCCAACAACACAGAATCATAGAATCACAGAATGGTTTAGGTTGGAAGGGACCTTCAAAGCCCATCCAGTCCAACCCGCCTGCAAGCAGCAGGGACATCTCCAACCAGATCAGGTTGCTCAGAGACCCGGCCAACCTGGCCTTGAACGTTTCCAAGGATGGGGCTTCTACCACCTCTCTGGGAAACCTGGGCCAGTGTTCCACTACCGTCATTGTGAAATTTTTTTTTGTAATATCTAAACAAGGGCACTCACAGCCCGATCTTCAGGGTAGGACTTTTGAAGACAGATTTTTGATCTCCAGGCAAAGAGCCTTAAACCCTGCCCAGCTGCACTCAGATGCTCCTCTTCCCACGTCCCCAGCGGGTGCCTGAGGAACGGATACACCTCAGCATACACCCAGCTGTGAAGCCCTTCCAATGCTCCCTTACTACAGGCAAATGGAAACAATTAGAAGAGAGAATTCAAATTTGTCAGGGATAGATTTTTTTTTCTCATCGCTAGCCATTGGGGTATGAAGGGGGAAGAACTCTCCTACCGTGTAATGAATTATGACAAAATGATTGCTCAAAAGTTGTACAAGTAATCAAAATTGTTAGTCCTAGAAATGACAAACCGAACTGCATTCTCATGTCCAGGATTCATGTTTGTGTTTTGCATGGCTGATGCTATTTGCTGAATTCAGCTTAAATCGGTAAACAGCGCTGGCCACTCCATGATTGCATTCTTCTCAAAGATTAAGTGATAAATGAGAAAATAAAAAAAAAGTCTGGCTGCACTAAGGAGGTGAGTGAGGTTTGTGCTCCGGACCTGAGTACAGAGCTGCTCTGTGACTCCGCGGGGCCGTCAGCCTCACCACAGGCGCCGTGCCAAGCCGTGCCAACTGCTGCTGGCAGGCAGGCTCCGGGGGCTGATGGATATCAGGACTGCTCATTTCAGTCTTTTATTTTCATTACCACGGTTTTTCATGTATTGTAATTTCAGTTACTTAGCCCGAGCAGGGAGCAGGGAGCAGAAAGCAGAGCCATTGTTAATAAGAGCAGCTTCCTGAAGCCTTTTGCTTGAGTCATGGAAAAAAATGCCTTAAGCAATACCCAACTATGATCTTGCTGTGATTTTCAGTGCTTATTTAAAAGATTACCAAACTGACACCTAGGGGAAACTGCATCTTCTTTGCCCCAAGAGATCCAGGCACCCTCTGGACCATGGCCCTATAGAAGGACCTTGCTTCACTCTCCACCAGCCCAATTTGTTTCTTGAACTTTTCACAGGACAAAGATAATGGCGTACTCTGAACCAGAAATCAAAAGAAATGCTGGAAGCAGGGCTTCAGACTTTGAACTTTTGTTACTGCTACTAAATATGTTTTTTTTCTTACATGTCCCCTCTGATTCACCAGTCCCGTCTAGACAACAGACCTGGATAGCTTCAAGTATTGTGCATAGGGCAGAACAACAAAGGGTTTAAGCAGATCTTTTAAAATCTGTATTTTCTTTTATGCATAACTGGAAATAACCATGGCAATCCTTACTATCATCAACCTGATTCCCTTCTAACGAAGGTTTACTTCTGCCACCTAAAACAGTTTGCAGTGAAGAATATGTCCCCAAGGCTGAGATTTTCAGAGACACTTCTGGCAGCAGGGTATGCAAATCCCACCGAATTTTGCCTAACCCTGTGAGGCTCAATTGAAAAACACCACCTCACACTACCCACGCTGTGCTTCCCATGATAACACCCAAAGTGGTGCTTTTGAATCCGTTGGCCAAATGCAAATACTTGTGTAGGCATCTCAAGGATGATCTGTACCTGTATATTTGCATAAAAAGTAGAGATCAGGTAGAAGGACCTGTGTTAATAACCACACTGGGAAAACAGAGGCAGAATTATTGCATATTGTTAGAAATTGTGAGATTTCTTACCCAGAATTTTACCTGGGAATAACTGGCTGGGGAAGGAGACACGTATGAACTGGCCGCCAGCATCAGCCTGCTTCAGACCAGCCATCAGGCTCGTTTCCCGTGCCATTATTGCTGTTGCAGGGAATACAAGATCTTGGATCTATATTTCATTGGGATAGTTGTACAGGAAATCAACCACTATAAACCCTCCCGCTCACAGATGAGGATCATGACCATGATGCCTACTATTGCTATTAGTGATAACGATCCTATTTTGCTATTATTCCTCCAAGAACAGTAGAAAAACAGCTCTTGTCCTGTATTTCTTATGATCTTGATGCACAACACAAAAGAAGAAGAAATGATGGGAAAAGACAGGTCATTAACAATATTAAAAAATTGAGAATAGACATGTGTCCTCCAAAGCTTGTGCTGATGTACTACGATGCTTCCTTGTGACTCCAATGGTATTTTCCTCAGAGTTTGGTGCCCCTGGGTGGATCCAGGCACACTCCTGAGTACTCTGAATAATAATAGCTAATAATAGCCAGATTGAAAAGCTGTGAAAAAGGGGGAAAGCCGTTCATTGTGTTCACTCCTCATCAGGTATTATTATAATACACCATCGATAATGCAAGAAAAGATCTTCAGCTACAGAAGAGATGAAACAAATCTGGATGTGGAAAGGACAAACATAATACCAAATGCTCACAGTGTGCTGGAGCCTCGTGTAACATCACAGCCACTAACACCTGGAAATTGGCTCTGCTGTAAGACTACAGAAAGCAGCAGTGGTGCCACATTCAACATGCTGAAGGAGACCTGGACTCACTCACGCCTTAGCCTTGCTAAGACTTGCATTACCATTTGCTTTCCAGGTTATTGAAGGGAAAAAAATAGCTGTGGCAGGACTTGGAGCTCAGAAAAAGGCATTTCTGGAGCCTTAAACAGTCGTCTCCAGTAAGAACTGTTTCACACGGCTGTAACTGTGCTGATCTTGGACTAGATGACCTTTAAAGGTTCCTTCCAACCCAAACCGTTCTATGATCTTTGTTTAGCAGAAGGGGAAGGGGCTGTTGAGCAGTGATGCTTTTTGTAGTCCCCATCAGTTACCATTCAACAGTGTCAACCAAGCGCCCATTGCGTGGGCACACCGTAACGCACTCAGTTTCAAAAAAAGATGATTATTACACCTTCCACAAGACTAACAACTAGGACTGTGCAAAGCAGAGATTTACAGCCTGTAAACGCTCACATCTCATTCCAAAATACAGATAAAAGCCTGACATTTTCTCAAACCCCATGATTTTATACGGATCCTGGGAACTTACCCTTCAGATAGCTGTGCTACATGCTGACGAGTCAATCTGTTGCGTTGAATGTCTTTGGAGAAGGACAGAAATAACGCTCCCACTGTCCCATGAAGAGAGCTGGAGAGGAAATGTCAGCCAACAGCATATGCGGAGTATTCAGCGTGCGGGCACTGGAGCCGCGTGGGGACCAGACGGGCCCGGGCATCTGCTTGCAAAGATGAGGCCAGGCAGAAATGAATCCTGGCAGATCCTCTCCTTGTGCGATGGTCTTGCCAGCCGCACTGAAGCACGAAGCAGAGTCTCTGGGAGACTAAGAAATGAAGCAGCTTGATAGTAGGAATTCATTGTTCCTGCCATGGGCAAAATGGGTCAATTATTTAGCATTCATGTTCTAAGGCTGAGCACAAATGTGTGTCCTACAGAGTTGTTTAGCTCACAGGAAATTGTCTTCTTGAGTGACACACTGAAGGTCATGATTTATCAGTCATGTACAAGGCAGAGACGATACTGTTGGTTGTAGCAGCTTCCTTCGGTAAAACACATTCCAAGGGAAAATAATTGGGTTTGCCATGTTCTGTGGGAAAAGTGACAGACTAAGATTGCTCTGCTCCTTTGAATTGTGCTTTTAGCTCCTCACTGTCTTTCCAAGTTTCTTTCACGCTTTCTGTGTCTGGATCCCCTGTACACAAAGCAGCATGTTGGAAACATTTAAAAATATTTATCCATGATTTCTTCCACACCTATTTTCAAAATCTTCCTCCTAATGTCTTGCCTAGTAGTGATCTCCGTGACTAGGCAAACCTCTCATACCTAAAACAGTACATCAAGGAAACACCTTGGGAGCAGTCAGTGACTGAGTTGGTGAAAATCCGAAGCTTAACAAGAAAAGTCGCCTCAAATAACAAATTCTAACATGGAATAAAAAGAAATCAGAGTGATCCATTGCAAGAAGGGACCAATGTAAGAAGTTTGTGTGGGGATGTAAAACTAGGATGATTACAGAAATGACAGAGAAATCTAAAGCTCTGTTTGCGTTCATATTGCCAAGAGCCAAGAGGTTTTTTCTGGACCTTAGCTTTAAGGAGTTTTTCTTTGCTTTCCATATATCCTTGTGTGTGGAGAAAAGAATTAACACTGTCAAGAAGATGGCGAGCATATTCTCGCATACTGCATGCTTCCCATCAGGTTCTTATTTCTTGCAGATAGCTCTTAAGGAGAAGAACACATAGATTTTCTGGCTTTCACAAATTTCTTTTCCAAATCTGACCATGGTTTGAACACGATCAGTAAGGGAAGTTTATATTCACAGGAGAGCTTATGTGAAATTCTACTCTGGCGCTTATCAGGAGTTTCAAGGAGGACAAGACACATCACAGTTGTAGCACTATCACCAAACCTATCTAGGCACTTAAGTGACTTCCTCTGTGAGAGGACTTCGCCATCGTGGATGGATTCTTATCTCACAGTAGTAGCCCAAGACACATCTCTGTGGTATTGACACCAGTCTACAACTGAAAAAAAAAACAAAAAAAAACCACAAACTAGAAAATGTTTTAATTGTCTGACTTTGTGAGTAGCACAGCCGTTGGGTCTTCCTTGCTTTATTTCCCATTTGAATACAGTAAACGCTACAGTCTCATTTTAGAAATTTGGGGTGATGGAGAGTCCAACAAAACTCTTGTGAAATTGTTCCAGGATTAATTACATCACTGCTTAAAAGCTGTGCCATATTTGTAAATCTGCCATATTCATTTTCTAGCTATTAGAATAAACAGAACAAATCTTCCACAGAAATTCAACAAATATCCAACATGAAGGGATGGCGTGCATTCTTTTTTCCTCGATGTCTGAGAATTTATTAGGCTATATTGAGTCATTCAATGTTTGTTTTTACCTTTTTTAACAATCATTGCAATAGCCGCTCATTAGCACCCTGTTCTCTTTGTAATTTACTGCTCTCCTAATTAACCTCGTCTGCAATCTTAATTAGTGAGAATTTATGGTTACTGTTTCAAATATTAACACAGTTAAGATGCAATATTAGAGATAGCAGCTAGATAACAACCCCCTGACAGCTAGAAAGGTTTTAATTCACATAGTAACTGCCATGTCAACTACGCCTCGTCCCAGTCATTGATCTGAAGGTCAGGTGGTGCCAAACGCTTTATAAAAATTTAAGGACAGACCAATATAAGCAGTTGTATGGACATAGCCAGCTCAGATGTTTCTAGCAAGGTAGCCACAGAAGCTATTGTCCTGGTTCTGGCTAGGATAGAGTTAATATTCACCTGAGCTGGGTGGAGAACTGAAGCTGGTAGCCCCTATGGCTGGGATAATTAACTAATTAGCTAACAGCTGGAGTTAATTTACCCAAATTAGCCAAAGGGCTATTCCATCCCATCTGACATCATGCTCAGTATATAAGTGAGGAGGGGGCTGAAGGGAGTCTCCTGTTATTTGGAGGAAGCTAGGTGTGGAGATCTGTTGTAAGTCATTATACTGTCTTTATATTCCATCACTGTTTTGTTTTCTTTTGTCATTGCTGTTAAATTTACTTTTTGTTCAATCTCAACCCACGTGTTTGGTTTTTTTTTTCCTGTTTTTTTTTTTTTTTGTTTACCAGTTCTCCCCCTGTTCTCTCAGAGGGTGGCGGGAGTGGGAGAGAGACTGTGTAGTCTGGTCCCGGTTGGGGCTGAACTACGACAGCTATAAAGCTTATCGAATAGGCTGGCTCCACATTCAGGTCGCTATCCTCTAGATTTTTAATGGTTTAGCTGCTGCTAAAATACTGTTTGAAGGGAAAATATATTTTCATTTCATGATAAAGTATAAGATTAGCTAGTTATTGATCGGGTGGTTTTTTTCACAGCTGTCTGGGGACCAGGAGGTGACAGGACTGAAGGTGACGGTAGGTGAGCATGATATCCATGAATGAAATTTTTGTGAAACTTGTATGAATGAGTTTTGTAGCATTTGTTGTCCTTGTAGCATAGTTCATGTGGGTATACAATATTCCCAGCATGGACACATTGACTGATTCTCCCTAAAAGCAAAAGGGCAAAATTCCCAATTGAAACACCTCCATCGGGTCAAAGGAGGTGATGCGGTCCGCCGTATGACAGAGTTTTCATCAGAGTGAAATGGTTAGAATGGAGTGAAAAGGACCTGAAAAAGTTGAGTGTCTCTCATCTTAGTTGTGGATTGCGGAGTCTATGGGACAGGGACCAGCTGGGCCTGGATGTTTGTGTTGTGCTAAACACAGCTGGGTACTTGCCTCCAAGTTTAACAAGGTAGTGTGGGAAAGAAGCCTGTTTTCCTCTAAAAATCACAAGAACCTCTCTGTGTTCAGGTTGGAAAACCTGCTTATGTTTTTTTTCTTTTGTTCTTTTTTAACAGCCCAGTTTAATCCTTATTAAAATTCTCTCCAAAAAGTTGGAGGCATTAATTTCATTTCCCCCCCTGCCAGATATGATGCTTATCCCTCAGCAAGCCTGAAAACCTCAAGCAGTTCTAATGAGGGGTGCATCTCAGTTTCACGCAGCGAGAGAGGCATTACGTTGTGGTCCGTTTCAAGATGGACTTGTTTTCAAGCTTTCTAAAGCAGAATTAATCAATAATTACAGCCATCGTCAGCATGTGAGCCCCTGGAGTTTTATTTATACGCCAGTCACATTGCTCTGTGACCTACAGCTATATACAGTAGTTTCACCTGTTGGAAAATAAATCATATTACATTTCTGCATGCACACATAGTTAAGCCTTATCTTCTTTAGCGGTGAAGGAACAGAAATTTCTCCTGGAATTGCCTCTTTCATCTACATTTAGTAATCTTAATATTTGGGGCACAAAATGATTTCCAAGCCATGTTTGGCAGTTGGGTTTAATCCTTTGAGTTTTTAATTTTGAAAACTATATGACTATGTTAATTTGCAGAAGTGAGATTAAAATAAAAATAATCTTTGTGTTTGTACTCAAAGCGCAGAGATTTCCATCCCGGAGTATCTGAATTAACAAATGCATATTCGTTTGAATTTCTGATCAGGAAACTTTCCACAATGGGGAAAGTCTCCTTTCTGATTAATTTTCTTAAATAAGTTCAAGGGTGTATTCAGGATAGGAAGTTAAAAGCCTTAAAGCTGCATTTCCAGACATTGGTGGAGCCAGGAAAAAGAAGGGCAAGCAGTTGTGACTGCCACAGAAAGCACCTTGATGGTGAAAGAGAATCGGAAGAGTTGCAGGAAGTGATGAAGTCAAAAGCGAGTGACAGGTTTAAATGCTGTATCTGTTTCAAATATAAAGAGAATTAATATGTAATGAAGATTGTTAGCAGTGGATGCCTATCTTGTTCCGCTGCCAGAGATGAAGCTCGGTGCTGCATACACTGAAACACATTGTAGGAGCCTCAGTGGGCTCCTCATGGTCATCCCCAAGGATAAGGTTATCTGGGTTGATAAATAAGCAATGATAACAGAAAAAGTGAGACAGCATTCGACTTATGCTCCAGTCCCTGCAGAATTTTAAGTACTTAAGCCTACTACAGAGACTAGCCCTACTCCAGCACAGACAGAAGCATTGCCAGGACAGGGACCCAGAACTGCTGCTGTAAGGATTAGTGGTGACTTTCTCCATCACAGCTCCCTGACGATCCACGGAGAGCGAGCAGAGCACTGGTTGTGTTTGCTTTTTTGCAACACTAGTATTGCAGTGGAGCTGAAGGAGAAGAGGGAAACTGTCGGGGAGCTGTTTCCTGAATGCTGAAGATATCAGAGGAAAAATACTGATGTTTGAAAGCAGCTACTCCAGGTGGCTTCTTGATAGCTCAGCCAAGCATATTGAGGTCTCTTACCTTTTTAAAAAAAAATATAATGTGCTCCTTTTCAGTTTGATAACTTGTGCATTCTCCATAGATTTGGCTTTCTGCAGAGGCAGTTCTTTTCTGTAACATGAAAAATTCAGTGGCGCAGCAAGGTCTGTGGTCTCCATGCTATACTGGGTAGTATTTAATGATCCTTTATCATGACCTCATTGTACAGGCAACTGCTTCCACCTCTACATTGACACCCTTGCTGTGAAGCCAGGACTAACCACAGCCTCTGAAGTCGAGGCTTTTGCACGGTATGTGCAAAGTCTTCAAAATGCCAGCTGCACGGCAGCTGTGACAGATGTGTTCACGTAATTCCCTGGGTGACTCGTTGGGATCTGCGTCAGCAGCCCGAGGCGCCCGCTGATTCCCGGTGGGGAGGACTCTGGTTTCCAGGGATCTGAAAGAGTTTTTGCCATGTGTAAGTGACACCAAGGAACAAATACAGGTAGACAGGCTGGCATCCAAATCCAAATGAGATCAAACATGGAAAGATGGAAATAGCTGTATCTGCGGAGATACAACCCAGCAGAGATAGCTGGTGAGAAGTTGTCGTCTGCAGAGCACTGTTTTCCTTTAAAAGGTCTCAGAGTGACGGCAGTTAGTGAACTGTCACAGCAAGATACACGACTTCCTGATGGCTTAAACAGGCTATGAATAAATCCAAGCTGCAGATTACAAAGAGGTTTGTGACACCAGGAGCTGCGAGGCTCTCAAACAACATCCTAGTGACACCATGAGCGAGACCAAAACTGAAAACACCATTGAAATGCAATATGACTTATTTATGATCTCATTAGCTCATGGTGAAATCTGGCCCTAAACCAACTGGTGTGCACGTAGGTAGTTAAGATATCCTAGTCTAAAACTAAGCAAATTTGAATGGAAAGCTGTAGACCCTCCTGTTTACAGGTTTTCAGTTAATGTCTCACTATTTGGAGCTTTGGATCTCCCCAGCAGCTCTCTTCAGGTGATTCTTTGGTCCATCATAAATCTGTTGCATAGTAGTTTTTAACTTTTTTATAGAGGTGGAGTTTATAGGCTTGGGGATCATCGTTTTCCATTGTTTTTAAGAAGGAGCATCTAAGGAGGGTGAGTAAATTTCCACATTTAACAATACGGCTGGCCAGATTTGCTGTAATTCTCACCTAATCTGGGCTATGCACAATCATTAACGCTATCATCTAATGCCTTGATTTAATATAACTTATGAAAAGAAGCTTAGTTATCTATATTTTTTTCAGTAATTGAAAGCCTTCTGTGCTTCAGGAATACTGCTGCATAAAAGTTAATGTGGAATAGATGATTCAATATCCTACAGCAAGTGTAGGAGCAAACAATGCCTAAATATTTAAAAAGCAGGAAGATAAGAATATTAAAGCACATTAATATCGTGTGTACACATCCCACATCTCTGATCTGTATTCTTCAAGCTGGTAAAAATAGCTATGAATTCTTCTATTTACCAGTTTAAGAGAGAGCTTCATAAAACCTGATTTACCCGCTAAAAGCTGAATGAAAATCTTTGTAGGGGTTCTATTTAGAAACTTATATTTATATTCAAGCAAAGACCAAAGTTCCTCTCTTCTATGCTTTCCAAACGAACTACGAGAATGAAGTCCGTGCTATATGTTTTCAAGTGCCCAGAGAGTGAATGGGGATAACTGATACAGGGTCCTTCCCGCAGGGTCTCAGCATCCCCTGGTAGCACGGGAGGAAGCTTGTACATCTGATACCCCTGTTACCACCTTATTTCTTGGTGTCTTCCAAGTCACTGTAACTTATTACAATGGTCAGATGGAGCATCAGCAAAAGGGAGATTTCTTATGCTGAGTTGATCCTGCTCTCACACTGGCTAAGAAGGAAAACCAAGTTTTTACTCGAAGAACAAGCTTGTGCTATGGCACTAAACTCAGACACAGAGTCAAGCAAGTGCAATAGATTTTTCCACCGGTCTAACCTCTGGTAATTCACTTATTTTCTCTCTGCCTTCATCACCTGTTAGCAAATGGAGGTGACATTTATTTCTTCATCTCTTCTGTGGGTCTGATTTGTCTATCGACAATAGACAAATAGATTTCCTCTCTAGGATAAGAGGAAATGGCCTCAAGTTACATCAGGGGAGGTTTAGGTTGGATATTAGGAAGCACTTCTTTACTGGAAGAGTGGTCAGGCACTGGAACAGGCTGCCCAGGGAAGTGGTGGAGTCACCATCCCTGAAGGTGTTCAAAGAACCTGTACATGTGGCACTCCAGGACATGGTTTAGTGGACATGGTGGTGTTGGGTTGATGGTTGGACTTGATGATCTTGGAGGTCTCTTCTGACCTTAAAGATTCTGTGATTCTATGATCAACACAGCACTGCTGGGTTATTCATACTGTACACAGCACTGTTGGGAATGGCTCTGCATTTAACCCCATACTTGCCACTGAATTAAAAAAAAAAAAAACCCTAAAAAAAAACCCCAACAAAACAGTAACAGGACCCTGCTTGGCCCATAAAAGACAATATCTAAGAGAAGATCTGGGAGACAAAAGTTCCGCCAACTTCTGAAGCTGCAATTTCTCTAGCTGTTGTAATGGGTTGCTGGGTTTGATGGGAGCACACAGGCTGCCCAGCAGATCACCCACTGCAGGGACTGGTGGGGAACAGGCAACCACCCACCTGAGCACCATATCCTGCCTACAGAGAGGAGCTAATTCATCATGGGATGGGAAGTCTCAGGATTGCTTGGCTGACTCTCAGTAACACATGGGGCTGTTTCAATCAATGTGTTTTGTTAAACACCCAGGAAAGGCAGGAGTGCCTTTGCAGCTACCACAAATCAAACAGCTATCACAGAATTATCAAGATTGGAAAAGACCTAAAAGATCATGCAGTCCAACCATCACCAATACTTCACAGCTAAATCATATCCCTCAACACAACATCCAAACGTTTCTTGAACACCCCCATGGTCGGTGACTCCACCACCTCCCTG
>JAAGAY010147678.1:27245-230998 GCA_011801015.1 Ardeotis arabs
CTTCTTGGCCACCCGGGCACACTGTCGGCTCATGCTCAGCCGAGCATCAATCAGTACCCCCAGGTCCGTTTCCTCCACACAGTCCTCCAGCCACTCCGCCCCAAGCCTATAGAGCTGCCTGGGGTTGTTGTGGCCGAAGTGCAGGACTCGGCATTTGGTCTTGTTGAACCTCATCCCATTGGCTTCAGCTATATCAAATCCAAGCCTGCTTATCGCTGTGAAAGCAAAATTATGGAGCGATGAGCCAGGTGTTCACCTCCACTTTGTCTTTCAAAAGTGGGTGGTTTCTGTCGCAGCCGCTTGCTGGGAGAGGAGGCAGTGGTTTGTGCAGCACGCCTTGGACCGGACCAGCAGCTCACTGCTGAGCATCCCCCTGGAGAAGGGCACTCAGCCCAGAAGGACCCCCCTGCCCTCTGTTGGCCCTGCAAGAATCCCAGGAGGGCACTCTCAGAAGGCTCAAAATTTGGTTGTCTCGATCACATTGGCAGTCAGGAGCAAATCCGACACATCGCTGCTGAACCTTATCCCAGGAAAATCTTAGCTCTGCTTTAAGCAGCTGCTGGTTTTAAGGATACGTGTTTCATCCTGATCAATGTGAAGGCTGCATAATTCATGAAGTATATCAGCAAAATCTTCTAAAGGGAAAAAGGGTTAAATTAGGTCTCTAAGAAGTGCAGCCTTTACATTTTCCTTCCAACACATTTACCTAGTGACCGGAATACCTTTGGAAACTCCTGAAGGTTTACACTTCCCATCTACCACACTGCTTCCTTGATCCTCGAGAGACAGCAAGCCCCACTTTGGAAAATGAGCCCAAATTACTCAGTTAAAAACAGATGCTTGTACACAATACTAAGCACTTTTACTCTGCTTCTCTGAGCTCTAAGTTGATCACAAGGTTTGGCAACTGAACCGTAGACTGGATAGGACGCATTTCATCTCAGAATTTTTCTTAAGAATTAAGCCAGAAAGATGTGAATAAGGGTCATTTATAAGAACATACTGCTGCTCCTAATATGGGTTATTTGAATTTTTAAAAGATCAAAAGAAAGGAAACAATCTACTTGCTTTTGGTGGGTGTTTTATTTTTTAAATGTGTGTGATTTTTTCTTTTTTTTTTTTTTTTTGCTTCCTTTTGATGTTGGGTTATTTTCTTCTGCCCAGTGTCCTTAATTACTCAAAGATAATTTAGACATTGCTACCTTTCATTTCTAAATTGCCAAATCAAGTGCAAAGTTGTGTCTTGATAAGTGAAATGCCATCAGAGGAACTTGCTTGGGAGCAGGCAGAGCTAGTGATTGTCGAATTCTCCTCCTTGCAAGTTGTTGCACTGTCCCTTCCATTCTGATGAAAGTCAATTTACTGATGTGCCGGGCAATCATCTGTCTGCTGTCGCAGATGGAGTAAAGCACTTCACTCGTGAAAGAGAAGCAACAATACATTTTATTGATATAAAATGGTGAGTTGACAAGGTTTGATAATAAATGGCAAACGCAACAGTGGTTTAACAAAACTTGATGGCAAGGTACACTGGATTATTTACTGCATAGAGGACAAGGTCATATAAAACTCTCCGGGAGACCCTGATGCTGAGTCTTGAGATTCATAAAGGAGCCCCTTGCTTCTAAGAGAGGAGTCTAGGTGTGGTGGGATCCAGTCCTAGTTCCAGGCTTGACCAACAATTTATGTCTAAAGGACTATATGTGCACAATCAATCCTTTACATCACTTAGCTAAGATTTCAAAGTTTAGCATGCTATTAGTCACTTAGTGAAGACCTGTTGCGACAAGAAATCTCTCAACTTTGAGCAGTAGCCTTGAGAGGTGTCCCTACTCGAGGGGACACCCCAATGTGCAGCCTGTTGCCATGCAGGAGAGATCCAAGGGCTCTTGGGCTGCTCACTTTTTAAGGAGTGAGATAAATGACTGGCAGTCATATTTGCACACCAACAGTAGATGTTAGCTGCTTCCAAATTTGTCTTGAGTTGGACATTGACCGGCACTGTGGTTATTCGGGTGCATCACCATCCCTTGGCTATTGTGTTGGTAAGTCATCTGAGCCCCTGCCTCCCTGTCTTCTGGTTAAACCATCCATGCCTCTGTTTTTGCGGTACTGTGATTGGGAGATTTTTTCCACCGAAGCTTCACTCAGATCAAGAATGCAGAACTTGGCGATGGCTCAGTTGGTGTTGAACACAGTTTTGTTAACGGGTGCTCAGCAACAGAGTAAAACCCCTGAGATTGCCTCCTCAGAGGCGCTAAGAGAGTCATTAAAAAAGGCTTGATTTCATTAAAGAGAGCTATTAAGTGCTTCTTTCTTTTTATTGTTGTTATTTTTAGTTGATAGGTGATCCGGTTAAGCTCCAGAAGCCTATATATCTTGTAAATATTTAACAAAAAGCAATCAAGTTTGGAGTAGCAAACTTTTATTTCCAACAGTCTGTTCTGGTGCCAGTGGAGGTTGCAGCCCTCAGCTGCGATTCCTCAAAATAATAACGTGATGAGTCACCACATGGATGTGTGACAATGGATCCTTAAAACAATCGTTAAGAAACTCATCCCCAGCAGTTTGCAAAAGTGGATGGATTGTGGCTAGTGCTTGTTGAGCTCAGAGGAAATTTTTAAATAGATTAAAAAAAAAAACCAAAAAACAAACAAACAAACAAAACAGAAAGAAGAAAGGAGTAAGCATTTCTCTATTCCCAAGAAGTCTCTGACAAGAATAAATAGTTTTCAGTTATTGAAATGAAAATTTGGGCTAGGCACTGGGAAAAACTTTCTAGTGTGAAAGGTGATAGAGTGGTGGAAGTGATGGGTGGAGGTCATCGCATCTCTATGCTGGAGGTCTTGGTGAGATGAGTATCTGTCAGAAAGGGGTAATCTATGATCCTTTCTCGAGCTAAAGGGGTAGATGATGTGGCTTCTGTTTGGTTTTGTGATACAGGATAAAATCACAAGATCATGGGACTCTTGTGTTCTCCTTTGCTGATTCATCCAAAGATTTTCCTTAAATCTTGAGCCTTTAAGTGCGATTTGGGATTTCTGAGACTTTTGAAAGCACAACGTCTGTCTGAGATGAAAAAAAAATGGTCCTTCTTTGATCAAAACAGGGAAAGATTTCATTATTTGTATTTCTGACACCAAAACTGTCACCACATATTGTCTCCAGAATGAGCTGAAAAGCCTGGAGACCTTAAAGGCAGATTTTGAAAACACATCTCAGCACATGTAACAATTCCACCCAGCCTTTGCAAGCACTAATGCCGACCATGTGGTTTGAGCCCTTGGGGTACATGTTCAAATTGCTTTTTCTTTGACGATGAGCTGATAAAACTCCCTGATTGCTGCTTACAAGTCCTCTCCTATTACCAGAAACCTTGTCACAGAACCGTATTTCAGATCCCAGCCATTTTGTGTGTTGCGTGCTCCTGTTTGAACAATGCTATCACTCTGCTCATCCATTTCGGATGTCACTGGAGACCATAACTCATCTTTATGGAGCACTCAACCTTGGTTTGTTTGGTTTTTTTTCCCTGAAAATATTGCCCTTTTTTGGCTCAAAGGCTACATTGCCTTACAGTTTTTGATGTCAGCTGGAGCAGGTATTCATTCCCAGACATCTGGCAACTGTGCTTTGCTGTCGGAATATATTACTCAGGAGCTGAAAATGGCCTGTTACAACGTGGATTTGAGCAAAGAGATCCCAGGCTGTTGAAGGAGGACTCTTCGCCCACCACTGCGCATCTCCATGGTGGTCACACTCAGCTCTCCTCTTGCTCAGGGGAGTGGAAGTGGTGCTTTGAGGGCTATTTATCGTGCATTTGGATGAGTGACTCCACCAAAAAGGCCTGTTTCTCTACATGGCTTGTGAAGGGAGCCTTGATAACTAGTTCAGGATGCCAACATCCACGTCTCTTGTAAGTGAATCCCACCCTCAGTATCTATCTTAATAATAGTGGTTGTTCAATGATACCAGATGGCACCACCCGGCTGCACACAGGGATAGAAAGTAGCTGGTGATGGGGAGGCAGGGAAAGGGGATGGAGTCAGTGGGTTGCTTTTAATCCTAGTGATGGCTTTTCTTTGGTTGGTGTGCCCAAGGCATTTTGGGCAGCTTTAGTCTGAGCATAAATCAGTGACACTTCTTTGTAGATAATGGAACTGTTCTGATTTATGTTGATGGAGGAACTATATGTGTATATGGTCCTACATGTGTAAAGAAATAGGACAGGAAAGTTCATCCATCAAATCTTCCAGAAGTTTTTAAATACTTGTTCTCCTGGCCAAGCCAATGACACCGAATGTCTCTGCTCCTGACCACTGCTGTTCATCCACGTCAGCGCTCAAATACCAGTGAGGCTGTCTGCAGGGTGGGTGGGAAGGTTTGCCAGCAATTTTGGGCTTTGAATCCCATCTTGGGGCCAGCCTACATGCTGCAAGCCCCAGAGAATGCCTCTACTGCAAGGTTACTATTTCTTTTAATAACAATTTTGCAGTAGAGTTTCCCAGGTAGTTTTTTTTTGTTCTTGTTTTTTGTTTTGGTTTGGGGTTTTTTCTATTTTAATGTATGGACAGGTGGCTCACCTGTGAGGACTGTAAGGTATACACAAGTTGAGGCCAGAGTATCCAGATAAGTGCTTGACAAACAGAGTCAAAAAAAAAACCAAACGGACCATGATGGGACTGAGAACAGAGTTAAAAATGGGCATTCATTCAAAGGCTTAATTCTAAGCATCTCTTAAAATACTTCACTATTTTATACTAATATTTACATAGAGTACATTTGCATACGTATGTTTTATTTATTAATTATATTATAAAAATTTTCAAATAATCAAGTGACACGGATGCCAATATTCATTGAATGGAAATGATTCATTTTATTTTCCATGTAATAAAGAATTAATAATATTCATAGAATCATATTAAAATCACCTGTATTTGAAAAGCAATACAGATGAGATGTCATCCGTACATTATTGTTTTAGGTTTTAAGTAGGCTAGGCAGAGTTTAAATTAGACCTCAGCTACACACAAAGACTATTTCAATCAAAGGAATCTCTTGTGATCTAATATTCTTAGCTTTAAAGTCACACTTATAAATATTTTATTACATATTTAATAACACTTTTTCATAATCAGGAAACCAATGCATGTATCTAAAATATGTGCATCTAAAGAGCTACTGACACGATATGGGAAACTTTGCAGAATATTCTATTTGGGAATTAATTCAGCTTGGGGCAAAATTCAGAAATAACGTTTAAGTAGGGGGAGCTGAATACGTTACACATTCCCACACAGGTCTGAAACAAAAACCCAGGTTTGCTCCGGCACTCATTTTAAGTGTAATAGCGTACTCTGTGCAGTGAATTCACATTAATATTGTTGTGAAACACTCCTGAATACCTTACTGAATCAACACTAAAGCGAAATTTAAAAGAAAATATCAGGCCTAGACAATATAACTTGCTATTTTACACTCTATCAGTCTGTTTAAATACTTGCATTGCAGCATCACTGTGCACCTAAAAGATCATCTGGTGCTTATTTTCCACGTAGATTCATAAAATGGTTTGGGTTGGAAGGGACCTTAAAGACCATCTTGTTCCACCCCCTCTGCCCTGTGCAGGGACACCTTCCAATAGACCACATCGCTCAAAGCCCCATCCAACCTGAAGGACAAATATTAGTTGTTAGGGGATTTTTTTGTGTCGCATGAAGAGCCTTTTGGAAGAACCGGTGAGGAAGTCACTATGTAATTTAGCACTACAAAATAATGAGCCAGCTAGGTGAAACCAGCCATGAAATTTAAAGGTGTCAGTTTGTCTCATTTTGATGTTTTTTGAAGATTTGTTGTTATTGTTACTGCTATTGTTATTGTTATATTTACTGTCAATGCTATTATCACTATTAATAATATAATAATAACAACAGTATGATAATAATGTATCTATAGCCTCGTTTAAGATACTAGTAGCAGTCAGGAAAAAAGGTAGCATTGAGAGCAGGATGGGTACGAATGGACTGAAAACCTGCAGGACTGCATGCCTACAAAATTCCTCTCCAGCTCACACGCAAACACCAAACTCTTTCAGATGGTGATACTGGTGAACCTGGAGATGTGGACCTAAACATGGTGTCCTGGAGAGGCGTCTGGTGTCAAGGATGTTCACCTCGGCTCCGTTACACAATCATTGGCTGGATTGTGCTGAGACACAAGAAACCCGGTTGCAGCTTTGCTAAACCTCAACAGCTCTGGGGACCGACCAAGGACAGGAGGAGCAACAAGGGCCATGATGCCAACCGCACCCATCAGCCCCACATCCCTAGGCATGCAGACCCCTGGAAATACAGACAGGTTTTTACATTGAGGAGACTTTGTGCCTATTCTGCATGGCTGTTTTTTTCCTTCCAGGTGACTCTATTTCCAAATATTTACCACTTCATGCTCTTATTTTTCACGCCAGACTGCAGGAGTAGGCATTGAGTGAGAAACAGTTTCATCTTGATTATCATTGGAAGTGTCAGATTTTTATCCCATTTGCAATATTTTAAGAGCACAGATATGTAATATTATAGTGGGCTCATTCAACAAGAGAAAAATACAAGGTTTTTTTTTTCTTTGGGAGCTAGATATTTAAATGAGATATAATAGACACATTTTTGATTATGTGAATAATGACATTTTAGAACAAATATGATAGGCTGTGGTGGTTAGTAGTTTCAAATTAAGAAAGAATTTCTGATATAAAAGTATTCTTGGTTCATCTCAAAATTATTAGGGTTCATGGAGAAACTGCCAGAAGGATGCTGATTGCTTCTCATGCAGGAAATGGGGTTGTGTGACCAGGATGGCTCCATGGCTATAACGCCTGTGAAATCAGAGAAAAAAACCCCACATGCTAGAAACAGGCATTCATCTTCTGAATTAATAACATGGCATCATTTATTGAGAACAATACATCACAGTGTAATGGCATGTTGTTTGTCTTTGGTTTAAACAAGTCATTAAGATAAATCTAAAGAGAAACAGCGGCTACTTAATTAGGATAAAAGTGTCACATTGTACACAGATTAAGTAAACAACACGGCTTGTTGGTGTGGGCAATTAGTAACCAACTGCTGACCCTCATGACTCAGGTGCAGCCTCTTCTCCCAGCGAAATGAGGTTCGTAATCCCTCTGCAGTCCCAATTTGTCAAGTCCTCTAGTGAAACGCATCGTTAATTTAAGAATAGTTTAAATGAGTGTGTTGGCGTAATTAATTCTTCGTGTATTCATAACCTAGGTTAAAGTGAGTGGTAATGCATGAGTCCGTGTTAATTAAACTGTTAAACTGGGTTATGGAGTGAGACAAAATCACGTGTATCAGCAGGAGTCTTTGCTCAGATGCTCTCAAGCTATCTGAGTGGCAAGGTGGGCAGAGTGTCCTTTAGGAAGGAGAAAGCAGTTAGGGCTCTATGTAGTCTGTCCCACCCAGCACATCAATAGCGCAGCTACTCACAAGTCTGGGAGGGAATGAGGTCACCTTTTCAACAAAATATTTTAAAGTAGATACTTCATAGAATAGTAGATATTTCATAGAATCGTAGAATGGTTTGGGTTGGAAGGGACCTTTAAGGGCCATCCAGTCCAACCCCACTGCAAGGAGCAGGGACATCTTCAAATGTCCAAATGATGGACATCTTTCTGTCCATCCTAAGATGTGCAGAACACCAAGTTTAGGAAGTTTTTCTCAGAAGTTGGAATTCCTATAGATATCAGTAGCCTCACAAAGCGTAGGCACATGGAAACATACGTGCAAGCTTAATTATAGATGATTCTGCCTCTTCCTTAGCACCCACACTTCCTCTCACAACAGTGAAGCTGTAGACCACGATGTACCATACCACCTCTTCTATCACATCTGTCTTAACATCTATGAATTCACCATATTAAAATCATAAAGCACAATTTTTGAAGAGGATAGATATGTAAGCTTCACAACTCTTCCGAACATCCCATGTACGATGCCTTCCATTCTTTTTTCCATACTTCCAGTGCCATACACAGTAGTTTGTTATTGGTTTTCATTTCGGTCTGCTGCTTTTATTACAGGTCACACTATACAGGAATTCTGCTGTGGGGGAAACACAAGGCTACTCAAAGGAGACAGATAATTCATATATTTTCATTTTTTTTGTAAAACGGGACAGAAAAATCAATTTTAATGAACATTTTCAAAGCATTTCTGGTGCACTGATGAGGTAAGAAACAGTTAGTAACAGAAGTTGGCAGATGTGAAGTGACAGAGACACATTTTCTCTAAGTAATTATACAGACATCAGATAAACCATCATCGATCTTTAACAAATATTTCACAACAGGTTCCTCTATACCGGATACTCCAGTAGGGATGGTTTATCACTAGAAAGAGAAGGCATATGAGATTGAACAGCTTGCACAGTAAAACTCCTTATGCACCATGGATGAAAAAGCAATTTGAACTAGACAACTATAAAATGAGAGTTGTGAGACGGTATTTTGAGAAACAGCCATCTTTAGTTTCATTTTAGTCTGGAACTTCCTAAAACATCTTGTTGCTGCCTTTTCTCTTTGTCAGGACTGAGGCATTGTGAGAACTAGCATGCTGGAGAAGTCATGAAGCAATAGTTTCAAAGTGGGATTTAGCTTGGATCCATCTGTGTTGGCTGCCTTTCCATTTTTTCACTGTGCAATTTTGAGTTTTACGTATGTCTGAAAATACTTCAAATTTAGTTGGGTTTTTTTTTTAACATTTTGGATTTCTACCAACAAACAGCAGCACTCTCAGAGGATCAGGTCCTCTAATATAGAGGGATAATGGCAGTAGAAAAAAAAGCTTCAGAAAAACTTTTATGTTGGGACTCTCTAAAGAGCTTCTGACAGCCCAAATATCAGTTCCTGTTTGGAACTGAGTGCCAGACACTCAGCTCCGTTGAAATTATGGTGAGATAATGGTTGGTTTTAATTTTGAGAATTATGGTTGTTGAAGTCGTTATGGCCTTGCAAATCTTCACATCTTCTCAAGTGCCTGATGCGGACGTTAACGGACTTGCCTGGCTGAATATTCTGCAGCACCCACGACCTCCAGGAAGGGGATCTTCCTTTTTAACTGAAATCAGTCACATTTCAACAATTCGTTGATGTCTGCCTTAAAGAAATACCAACATTGTGTAATTGTCCCCTAAAAAGAAGGGTGAGATGGGTTTGCCCCCACTGCTGATGAGTGTGTGCCTCCCTCCTCGTCCGGAAACAGAGGGGGACGCACACGAGCTGGAGGACCTGCTGCCCAGGCTGGGGTACCTGCTGCTGGTTTTTTAGGGTAAAAAAAAAAAACAAAACAGATCAGGCACCTGAAGATCTGACCACAATGTTTTATCTTCCCGTGAAATCCATCACAGTGACCTGGACAGGGATAGCCCCGGGGACAGCTGAAGTCAATGGGAAGTCCCAGATTCCCAGCATTCAGCTCCTGGAGCATCCCGTGCCCCGGCTGCCTTAAAGCACAAGAACAGCAAAGTCCCACTAAGTTTTCTTTAACTTTTCAGTTATTTCATAGCAGAGGAAATTGCAATTCAGCCTCAAGAGAGGAGATTACTACGCGAACCCTCAAACTGAGCAGAGCGTACTAAAAAGTTATTGGGAAAATCATTTGTTCTCTAATGTAAAAAACTGAAAAAGTGCCGAGGTAACAAGAAAGGAATTAAAACAACTTAGCCGACACCCGTTCACACGCAAAGAAACCTAAAAATAAAAATCCTGAAAGCAGGGTACAACAGAGCTGTTCTATTGACAGGGAATCATTCCACAGCCCTAATCCAGCATCTGTTATCTCTGAAAACACGCTGCAACAAATTCCCTGTGCTCTGGAGGAAACTGTGATTTGAAAAATACCACTATTAATTGATTCCACAAATTAACTGCTAATCCAAGAGTCCTGATTATGATTAGTCTGCTAATCAATTTATTTGATAGAAAGCTTTGTAAATTTTCCCAATTACAGTTCAGCTCTTCTCTCTCTCTCTTTTTCATTTGTTTCATCTAATTAACTGTTTTTCCTAGCAATGAAAAGCAAGTTCTTCCACCCTTAATTGCCTCTTGACCCTTTCTCACTCTCCAATGCGGTTGCCTTTAGAGGTTCTTCATCATGAAAAAATTAAAATGCTATCAACGAATTAAAAATATTGTTTGGCCCAGAGGAAACTTCCCAGCATGTCTCTGGGAATCCTTTGGAGTTCTATTTACACAGCTTTGCTGGGGAAAGTCTGACTCCCCAGTTTGCTGGATTGTCCTTCAGTTAGTACATGCAGATGAACAACCTCCCCAGTGACTCCGCAAAAACCGGATCGGTAATTGCCGGTTGCAACAGCAGCCCTGGGAAGTCTGCAGCGCACGAATGAGCTGTGCATGACCGGAGCCGTGTAGATGTCTCCAACTCGCAGAGGAGTCTTTGGGAAGATGTCTCAGCAGGGTGCAGGACCGACCTCAGGCACGGGCTGTGTGTGCTGGAGAGCTGGGGCAGCACAGAGCTGCAGGAAAGCAGGACGCTAAGAAAAAATAAAGCACAGTGCATTGCTGTCACATAGTCTGGTGATTGGTGGTTGCTCTCAACTTCAGCCTTCACCAGGTGGGTGGATTTCCAGAGCGTGCTAAGGCTTTCCTTACTGTTCCTCAAGGTTGGACCCCACAGGGGAGATTTCCAGAGCAACTTGTTATGAAAAGTTAGGAAACAACTATCTTTTTACAGAGACTGTCTGTATTGCAACATCTTCTCCGCTTGTCTACAGCTAAGGGTTAGCTGTGAATGGCAAACTGAAAGGAATAAAATAAAAAAAAAAAAAAGCAAACCTCTACCTCGGCTTAGAATGCTTATAATGAGAGGACAGGACTGGACAACTCTCTTTTTCTTTCCTCTCAGTAACCACTCAAGCTGGAGATAGGTCAGACTCGTCTGTACTAGATCTCCAGTCACTTCTGTGTGTATATAAAACCCAGTGTTACATCCTAGAAGAGCAGCATGAACTTCTGCTCCTTTCTCATCAGGCCCCAGACAGTGCACACAAGCATTTCTGACCTTTCCAGGCCTCACGTCTCTCTCATGAGCGAGGCTATGGCCGGTCTTGCTCCAGTATTTCCTATCCAGCTAACACTCCCAGCATCGACAAGCTGCAGCTCCAGTGTCCTAGTGCTGTGCCTTTACCCATCACCGTGTCTCGCATGCACACCACCTGCATACATAGCACCAAGCCTAGAGAATACAATCTTCTCAAACGTCTCTTGCCGTTATGAGGGAAGGGAGGAGACGTAACCTAATCACACCATTTAGGGGTCTTTTCCAACCTTAAACAATTCTTTGATTGTATGATTACCTCAATAAGAAACTTATTTTTCAAGCAGAACCCAGAAGGCTATTGCTCAGCTACTCAGAGCTCACATCCTCACCAAGAGATACTATATGTTTCTGAATATAGAATCATAGAATAATTTAGGTTAGAAAAGACCGTTAAGACCATTGAGTCCAACCATTAACCGAACACTACCAAGTCTACCACTAAACCGTGTCCCTAAGTGCCACATCCACGTCTTTTAAATACCTCCAGGGATGGTGGCTCAACCCTGGGCAGCCTGTTGCAATCACTTATTATTGAAATAGCTCACAACTTTTGTGTGGTTTAACCATGTGATTAGGTTACTTCTCCTCCCTACCCTTCATCCTCCTTCTCTAGAGTGGAAGATTTCCATTCAAGCTCTTCTGAAGAGTGACTTCTTTGTGAACCCTCCAATCTCTGCCCAGCCCTCCTCTGCTTTTTGTATCAACACAAGGATGCTTACTCAGAAACTCTTCCTTGACGCCTACATCTTGTGCTTCCATCCCTGCAGACAGCCTCGCCGTGTCTGGGTCTCAGCTGATCTGAAGAGGGAGTCCTCAAGCGCACGGCACTGCTGTGTAATTGCACCACGGAGCAACGCTGTGGCTGGAAGAGATGATCTTCACCTGAGAAGTGTTGTTCTTACGCACAGCAGCTATCCAACGGCGCTGCAATCTTTTGGTGTCAAGTGTGATGTAAGTAAGTGGTGACAATCATCATGATAAAAAGTACTATGGATTTCTTCCAAAAGTACTAAGTACTCCCTCCCTTTTCTTCACAAGTGGCTTCATAGTGGGTGGGCAACTGAAAACCCATGTGAGAACTATCTTTTATGTATAAATACACTTTTTAAAATAGCAGATTTTAGCAGCTGAGTGATGCCTAGTTTATACCCATGGATTCCAGAATGTTTAAAGTATTCTCTTAGTGCAGAGATGAGAAGACCACGCCGTTTTCCCCATGAATGGAGAACATGCTCCATTCTCTCACAGCTGATGACAGGCACAGCATTCAAGCACTTCCTGACCAATTGCAGCTGAATGGAAGTTGAGTCATACCATAGCTATAAAAACCATGCACTGCAGCAACATGCCAAAAAGATATTTTTTTTTTTTTTTCCTGTAGCACATAAGCCAGTGAACTGTGATGTAAAGGTGAGCAAACTGTGGGCCACTCTGCATTTATGCTTGCCAATCTGAGCCAGCTCTCATACTCTAGGAAGAAAACAGACTTTTAGAAAACAGATTTCCAACACAGATTTAAAAACAAGCAGCCTAGGGGACTATTTGCCATAGAAACAGCAATGCCACTGGATGGACACCATATCTGCAGCAGCTTGCCTTCCCTTTGGTCTTGACTTGTGTTGGCAGAGCCAAGGTGGTGGCCAGGCTCACCTCTTCCCCAAGGTGTTTCTTCCTTTTCCTGGTTTCTTCTAAAAAGAAAGTGACAAAAGGAAGATTAAGGTTCACCTTTTGTTTTCTTCTCTTCAGCCACTGCTTTTCAAATGCTTCTCATTCTTTCACACACTTTTCCCTGTCCTCTTCCTCCCCATCACTGCATCGCCCTCCCATCCCCTCTCGTAGGACTCCAAGGTCTCCTCTGTCTCTTCCCCCAGCAATATAAACACCATTTCCTTTCTCCTGTCTTAAGGCAAAGCAAAACAAAACCGTACCTCTGTCTCTGCTTGGTTTTCCAGCCACCGCTTTGTGTCTCTGTTTTTCCACAGATTGCTTTCTTCTTCAGTGCCTTGTTTGCGTAGACTGTAATCTCCTCCAGACACGTTCTGGCTCTAGCTGGTGTTTGTATGGATTCACGTACAGCAGCGTTGACAGCTTTCCCAAGGCAAAGAGGTCGAATACTGGTAGTACAGGGGATACCTCCAAGTTGTGACTGATTATCTTCTGTCTTCGTTGGCTTGTCATTGACATCAGCTGAACTATGGGACTCATTACTTTCACCATAAGAGGTTTTTTAAAAAAAAAGATCTGGAAGGAGAAGATACATTAAATACATTAGTTAAGAGCAAAAATGACTGATGTGGCATTTAAGATTAGCCTACATGTACAACCATATTTTAAAATTCTAGATGAAAACCACCAATTTACATTCCTCTCAGGCAACGTTCCACCCATCTACTCGTTGTCATCTCCCCTTAGTTTCATCTTGCAGCCAAACACTGGAGCTGCTGTAGCAGGGTACTCACCTTACGTAACGCTCAGGCAAGGCATTGTGTTTCCCATTAGCGTTAGGATGGAAAGGCCACTCATTGATCTAGCTTCATTGCAAGGATAATGGCTAGATATTTTTCATTCAGAGATTTCTAATGAAAAAGGGCTTTCCCCTTCATTAAATTGTCAAATTCTAATAGATCGGTATTTACAGAAATCTCACATCCAGAAGCCAGTCCCTGCCTGGCGTACTCGCAGCTATACGATGCAGAGGGTGCCACATTCAGAGGGCGCCACATTCAGAGGGCATGTTATGGGCCCTGTAACCAATGGGATGAGGCTGCAGTTGATCTGCCACAGTTGTGCTTGTCGTGCTCTAAATTAAGCCGTCTGAAAAACCTAAATTAGTCTTTCCTATTGTATCCAGGCTTGGAGAGGTTTACAGAAACATCAGGAGCCTGTCTATCATGCTGTTGCATCAGTGTGTGATGGGCAAAGACATTCAAACACAGCCCCAAAGTAAAAGTAGCTGAAACATCAGTTACCTAGCAGGTTAGCAAATTATTTACCAAACACCTAAGGCTGTGAGGTCCGAGCCTGGCCATTTACACCATCCCTCTAGATGAAGGGGCTACGTGGTGAGAGGCTATCCTAATGGGATGGTTGCTATTGGTATCATCCATCAAAGGGATTAGATTTCACCATCAAGCCTAAAATAGAATGGGGGATGGCAGTCAGATGCAATTTTTCTCCATCTTTTCTCTGCAAACCTTTATTTCATTTTAAAAAACTCACAAAACTAAAAGAAAAAAAAATCCAAGCCCAATTTCCTCTGTTGTTGTCCCTTAGACAAAGAGCTGTCCACCCAACGTTAATCACAGCCTGGGATGAGGCCTGGTCTTGGCTCAACCACTATCACTTGGAGGAAGCACGTAGAATAATGGTTTTAATCTTTCAGGAGTTTTGAAACTGTAAACCAGGTATCAGCCACTGCACTAGCTGGAGCAGAAAGTAATTTCATTTTCAATTCCTGGGCTTTGTAGCATGTTGACTAAAGAACTCTTTCCCGGGAAGAAATCCGTGCGTGTACATGCGGGCCTTGACTTTCATGAAGATCAGCAGTATTTCTGCTGAAATCACTGGAGCCAGACCAAGGCAGGGCTGGAGTTAACGAGAAGAAAATCCAGCAAAGCCTAAGGAAATGATCCAAATCCTCCATGCTTCCAAAGGATATTAATTGACTGAGAGATCTTAAAAGCAGTGTTTTATGAGGAAAGTTACCATTTTTTTTCTTTCTGTTCTTCCTTTTTTCTGCAGCTCTAAAGAGAAGCGCAGACTCTCCTCTGATCCCTCTGTGCCAACAACTAACGTCCTCTGTCCTGGACATCCCCTTGGTTTCTCTCTCCTGGCTCTGTTGTGACAGCAAATGCCCTCCTGGGCCTGAGTGTGACGCGCTCAGGGATGTGTCATCTTTTTCCAGACAATTTTGGAAATATTTTTTTAAAATAGCAAAACATTCCAGAGCAGTGTCATAATTAATAAAAATAAATAATTTCCAAAGTCTCTTGTTGGCTTGCTCTGACCTTGTCCTTGTTTCAGCCCCCCTCAGGGTAATTTCTGAACACATGGATCGTGTTTGGTACCCAACCGCTTGTGTCTATTTTGCATGCAGTCCTTGGCACTGAATTAAATCACTTCTTACTCTGGTTGCTTTCTTCCTCACCTTTCCAGGCCTGTGTTTTGCCCAGAAGCTCTTTTTCCCTCCTCAATTAACCTTATGTTATTTCTTTCCTTGGGCAAAAATACCTTATACTGCAAAACAAACGTCCCTTCTGATACTGTTTGCTTTTCTATTAATTACTTCATTAAACTTTTTTTTTTCCTTTCCTTTTTATTGGATGGCCAAAAAACCCCAAAGAAGCAGCCTAGCATTATTAATTAAATGTGGCCTTAAAGAAACCCTATAAAACTCTAATAATATTTTTATATGCGGAATTTAACTCTTATTGATTTTCAAGTAGGTTATGTCAGTAAGCAAAAGTTTTTAATAAGAATTTTACTTTCGTGCCGTGTTGGTGGTCCAGGAATAGAAAAGATTCTGCAGGAAATGTTTTGCTGGCTTCTGGGGAAAAAGAAATAGGCACAAAAAATGCAAAACAACAGTAAACTTAAGAGCGAGGCAAAGTGAAAGAAATAAATGAAATAATTAATGGTGCTGCTCAGAAATATATGTGGGAGCCTAAATCATTATTTGCAGGCACAAGTGATTAAAAGCAGGAATAAGACAAGACATTGCTTTTTAATTTGACTTTAATATAAGTTTCAGATGTAGTAATAAAAATAAGTAAATAAACCAGAAAGTAGCATGTGGAGAAATTAATCAAAGTATTTCTAATTTAGGGAATGAACGCTTTTAGGACCACTAACGCTTTGTGTTTCAGGCATCTGGCCCTTTATGTGCTGCAATATTTTCACTTCCATCAACGTTAATATATAAACAGAAGGGGAAGAGCAGCAGGGTGAGATCTATTTAATGATATGGATGGAGAGAAGTGCACCAAGTGATGTTAGTGGAGGGTTTGGCGCTTGAATCGTTACTCCTGCATGCTGTGCTATATATAAATATGTATATACATGAGGACAGAGGTGATGTATACGCATTTATGAAAAGACCTGGGTGTTAACTTCACAGAGATGCAGCAATTCACACCAGCTGTGAATCTGCTTGTAGTAATATACGGCAGTCATAAACATGTGAAATATGCTCCGGCTTTTCCCTTGAGTAAGCATTTAGGGGACAGCAGCATCAGACGGCGTAAATCCACGGAGCTGTACTGACAGCAGGGAAGCTGCCTATTAAAAACTGATATTAGTTGTGGCTTATTCAAGCTTTTCAACCAAGTTTCCAAGTCTGCGAGGGGGGATATGTCTGACATCTCTGAGCTGGGAATCTTGCTTTGAAAAACCATAAGCCTTCTTAATACGCATTGGCACGGTTGCTAATCACATCATAGAATCATAGAATCATAGAATCATAGAATCATAGAATCATAGAATCACGGAATGGTTTGGGTTGGAAGGGACCTTTCAAGACCATCCAGTCCAACCCCCCTGCAAGGAGCAGGGACATCTCCAACCAGATCAGGTTGCTCAGAGCCCTGGCCAACGTGGCCTGGAATGTTTCCAAGGATGGGGCATCCACCACCTCTCTGGGCAACTTGGGACAGTGCTCCACCACCCTCAGTGGAAAAAATTTTTTCCTAATATCTAATCTAAATCTACCCCCGTCTATTTTATCATGGTGTTACTTAACTACCCACTGATTTATAGAAATCTATACACATACAGATATAAATACACATGTACGTACACCTATTTCTATACACATTTATTCCTATCTATCTCCACACCTGCTGATGTCCATAGACATCTTGAAAAGCTCTCACTTGCCTTCATCTTCTGAGAGCTTCTCGTGTGCTTCATGGGATCCGGGCTCGTGTTTTTGCAGCTGGGGAAACATTATAGCCTGCTTTGTGGCTATAGGTGAACGTTAAGAACCGCATTCCGCTTTTAATTCGTGCATGCTATCATAAAGCGCACGCTGGAAAGACGTTTGCTGTGCAAGCTGATGAGTGATTAGTTATACATGGATGTTTTTATACTTCTGAAGAGATGTTAGACAGAGTGGCTGCAACTGCATTTTGATTTGATAATTGGGTTTGAAGAGCTCTTAAATCTATGAAAATGCTTTTCAGTCTTTAAAAAGGTGGTTTAAAGCCCCTTTATGTTTGATTTTGACAGCTGCTGGAATCATTGCAGTAAGAGATCAGATAATCAACTGGGGAAGTTTTTGGGAAGTTTGATACTGTTGTTTACCAAGGAAATGCTGGCCACCAATAAGATCTCTTTCATATTTATTCCACATTACTGATTCACTATAATAAAAATGAGATTATTTTTTGCTACAGAATCACAGAATGGTTTGTGTGGGAAGGGATATTTAAAGCCCATCCAGTCCAACTCCCCTGCAAGGAGCAGGGACATCTCCAACCAGATCAGGTTGCTCAGAGCCCCGGCCAACCTGGCCTGGAATGTTTCCAGGGATGGGGCATCCACCACCTCTCTGGGCAACCTGGGCCAGTGCTCCACCACCCGCAGTGTAAAAAATTTTATGAATGAGTCCAAAGCCAAAGGCCACATTGAAAAGCTTAAGTATGCCCTGGAGCGTAGCCAGTTACTTATCACTGGTGATGTGTAGGTAGGTAGTTTATTTATAGAGGTCTGTGGAAAACCAGGACTCCCAGGTGTTTTGCAGTCCTGATGCCTCGCCTTACCTCATCTCTCAGGGCTGCGAGAAGCCAGCCTTTAGACAGCTGTTTATTCTCCTGTATTGCTTGTAGTGGAAACCATCCATTTATTTTCCTCGCAATAACTAAAGCTATGGATTTGTGTCACACACGCCAGGACCCACAGGGACGCCAGTGAAGGTACGTCAGTGCACTCCTTTGCAGTAGTGATTACACAGCCCGATTCCAAGGGATGGGTCAGCTGGAGAGTATCTCTGAGAGTGTGGTGTAGGATAGAAAAATATCAAGTCTTTGGAACTACAAAATCTCCTGATGGAGTTCTGCATTTGCTTTATACAGTGCAAACTCACATTGGTATCTCCTATGGGTTTTCGGCTGGAGCCGAATAGCTCTTCCATTACACTTTCTCACTGGAAAAAATCAGATTCTTCTTTTTTCCAAAAAGAACAGAAATTCTCCAGCCTGTGGGACAATTAGAGCAGTGCGTCACATTGCATGGCTGAAATCATTCAGTCTGATCACATTCAGACCTGTTGCATTGAGCTATTGGCAGTCCGGGGAGGACAGTTACGAGGAGAGTCACCAGTGTGCCGTGAACCCAAAGGCAGGCACAGAAATGTCACTTGGTTCCAAATCTTGCAGGATCCATGCTAGATCCTCAGCTGATTAAACTAGCAAAACTTCATCAGCACCCCTGACAACAAGGAAGCCTGATACACTTGAAATGAAGAGTTTTGTGAAGCGCCTTATAAGGGTTCCCAGAAGGTCCAGAGGCTCCATCCTGGAGAATGAGAAAAAGATCCTGAAGGTCAACTCATGGGTCTGAGTCTTAGGGACAGACTAATCTTCCTCTCCTGGGACCTCACCGGAGGACAGAGACCAGTCACCCACCAGTGACCTCCAGGAAAGAGCTGAGCAGGAGTTAAAGGCAATGTTTGGGCTAACTCTGAGTAGGTTAGCTGGATGGCTCATGTAGTGCTGAATTTCATGTAAGAACAGCTGTTATTCTTAAAATCAAACATGAGGAAGAAAATTCCATCCACAGATAATATACTGCTTGAATCCTCAGAGAAAGGACTATCATTCACCACTTCTTCAGCTAGACAAACTTGGTGTGTTTCTAAATATTACAAAAGCGGTCTAGTGGCAGGATGGAAATTATTCTTGTAAAATTACCCGGGGAGCTGGTAGAATTTCCGTCATCGATCACCAGGCAAAATACCCAACATGTATCTGTAAGGAAGGACATAGGTGGAACTGTTTCTGCTGGAGGTGAGATGGACAGGAGCGAGCGATGGACCAGGTATCCTCCTAAGGTACCTTCAGCATGCATCTCCTGATGTTTTATGTTGGGATTCCTATTCACAACTGCAAAATGAATAACCAAGAAGAAAACAGGATTAAGCTGATGTCCTGTATGCTAGTCCTTTCTCAGCTGATACCTTTAGAAGCTGTTTTCTGTGTAAAAAAAAGTCAGTATTTTATACAATGAGCAAGCAAAACATCTTTCTTCCCAGTGTTTGTACTCTTACCAGAAATAATTCAGCTCAGGCATGCATTATTTTATGTTAACACTGTCTAAATGGATGTCTGGTCTGCCATCTTCCCGAGTCCTTCCCTGGAAACAATCGAAAATAGCAGATTGCCTTGCACAAATTAAAACAATAATGGTGCGGCTCTGGATCAGAATTTATATCAGGAAAAAGCATTAAGTGTGTGTTTGTTTGTTTGTTTAACTTTTCCTGCTCCTCAGAATTAAACTCAAAACCAGATAAATTACTTTCTTGTCTGTTGGGCTGTGTTCTTTCTCTGCATTTGACAGCAGGACAAAGAAGGCTTCCCAGGCTCTGTATCTGCACTGATGTCCACCACAAAACTTTTCTCCTTCTTAATGAAAATGGGATATCTGTGCAAGAGAGGAGACTGCTGGTGGCAAAAGACCCAAAACCACGAATCAAATCATGTGTTGAGACTCTGTGCTTGCTTCCCATTCACCTCTGAATGGAGAGGACAGCTGGACCTTGCTGAAGGCTCGTGGCTGTGACTCTTCTTCACATCTATCCCTTGAACTTCTCACCCAGGCTGGGCAGCCAGGGAACAGCTTTCTCCTGCATGGCAGGCATCCTTGAGAAGATTGCTGGATATCAACCATTCCCCAAATTTTAGGCTGTTATTTCCACAGAAAAGGGACATATCCCGTGTTACCTTTATCTTTTCCTCTGGCTCCAGTAATGGTAAAAGTCAATAACATCTGTATTTGTCTAAGAATTTATTGTGCAGTAGAACATATATTTTAGGTAGAAACAAAATCAAATCATTCACACATCTCACCTTCTCTGCCCAGTCGTGCCCTAGGTTTCTTCCTATTCAGTCCTGACCAAAGTATTTGCTTGGTTTTTGATTAAACCAAGCTCCCTCCTGATGGATGTACTATCTTCCCATCTAGTCAGAAACACAAACTGTCAGGAAACACCTCTGCTGCTCAAACTGCTATAAACACGGATTAGTGGCTTAAGTGTCTGTTTAGTATATTGTACCAACATTATTTGACAGGTGAGATTTTTTTTTATATATTTGAAGATTAAAATGCAGAGAGGAAAATTCAGAAGGTGATCTCTGAGAATTTTTTGTCAAAGCTATCACAAAGGAGCTCTGAAAAAAAAATGTAGTTTAAAAATTCTATTCAGTACCCTTGAGTGGGAATTCAGCATCAACTGGTAGTGCAAGTCTGCTGCTCATTTCAAATTGTTTTTTTTTCTTCAAAACTGTTTGCCACTGTAGGCGGTAATGGACAAGAAAATCTGTAAAACAATACTGCTGTTTAGGAAAGTGGACTCCAGCTTGTCTGTTTTCTGTCCAAATGAAGACTAGACTTGGACATTTTGTTACTAGAACATAATGTGTTGAACGGCTTCCATTCAGAAATAAGATACGCCTTTCCTCAGCGATGATAAAGAAAGGTCTCACACTCCTCTGTTGTTTCCCTAACATATGTATTGCACAGTTTTGTAGCTGTTTTAATGTGCTTTGCTTCTTGACGCTGAGCTATCCATCAAACCGTCAATAATGGGCACGTACATTTTGCCATCCTTGAAGAACAGTTTCACCGGCGATTCCTCGAAAAGTCATTAGACAAATACTCCACAGTCTCACACTTCTGTTACTGTGCCTGTAATCAGTCTCTTCTGACCGTAGGCTTTGCCTTGAATTCAATTACACTGAACTGATCTCTCAAGCCTTGTGCATACGATTTGAAAGCCTTGATGATGGTATTAACGAGAACATACTGGTCCACATCATGTTCAAAGCATCCTGCTATTTCATTGTAATAGATCAGTATTTTATTCAAAAGCATACTTAAAGACCAAATATCTTCTCTTTCGATGTTTTAGCTGCAATTTAATGCGAGCTCTATGAGTTGTGTGGTTTTTCGCTGAAGTTGATCCAAAGAATCAAGACTGCTTTAATCATTTTATAACTCAGCATGAGCCAGCCATCAGCTGTTAGAAACAGCTTCACAAGTATGTGACTCATGCAAAGAAAGGAAACGAGCACATTCTGGAATAAGAAGACTGAAGAAAAGCTTTATGCAATTTTTTCACAGTCAAAACATTGCACCCTGTGGAGCACATGCTCCCCAGAGAATATTCCATTCAAAAACACTCAGTATGTGATGTGCCTTCAGACTTGTCAAGTGTCCTAACACATTTGACGAGAGAGTAATCCAATTGATCCTGACAATCTGATATAGATTTTCCTTTTACAAGACTTTTGCCACCACTTCAAAGCATGCTCAACTCCAAGGCCACGACTGATGATGAAAAAAGAAACACCCCACAAAAAAAAAGACAACTCTCCATTGGTGTTTTAATTAATTATTAATTGCAAACTGAAATTCAGATGGTAAAGATGATGTGTATCTCATACAGAGTATATAAAACTTGAACAATACTCAAATGAATACTCAAAATTAACAACGTTTCTTGGTTAATGTGAAATATTCTCTCCTCTGAATTCTAAATCCTCTCGAGATCCGAATTGCCGATCTCTATATACATGCTTCTATTATTTCAAGCATCTGAGAAGCGACTCCAGATTTCACAAGCAAACTCCAGATTTCACAGGCAAAATGCATTGTCTCCTCTAAGTCCTGTATCTTGGAAGCAAAAAAAAAAAATATATTGGTCTATTTATAATCATTTTAAACTGATAAAAATATTGCTGTTCATAACTGAATCACTTACTTTCCCTTTTAAATGATCTGCTTCTTTTTGCCCATCTCTCCATCTAAATACACTATTTTGAAATTTGGGATATTCTTTAGCTTACAAGCATGATAGGATTTATTTTTCCTGACACTAAACGCATTCATTGGAATGAGGAACCTTTGTGCATGCAATGTAATAGCAAATGCATTCACAATTCACAGTTGTGATGTACACTACATTTTCCCCTTTCAAAACAACTTTCATTAATATCTGATTTTCTTTTTTCTAAGTTCTGAAAAAAGTGAGCTTGTAGGGCTAAAGTTGAGTTCTTCATTCCAGCAGATTTTTTCCTCCTCCAGTAGTCATAGATGATGCACCTGATGAAGCCGATTCTAATATAAAAACTCAATTTGACTTCGACAGATTTTTATCTTTTCCATTTCTTTAGCTGTTCTCTTTTTCCCATTTTGTATGTCTACCCACGTGTCAAATAAGGTGATACCATGATATGCAAACGGTGATAAAAAAGCAGCAAAATAAGAATAATAATAGTCAGCCATATACACCGTTGATGCTACCGGCAATGAGTAAATGACTGCAGGCTGACAGGAGATCCTTGGTCATACAATTTTCACAACCGGGTGCTTGTAATCATTTAACAATTTATGCATGATCACATAGGGGTGCAATTTTAGTGGTTTGGGTAATTTTGGAATTACCCTAAATGCTGATGCACTCCGGGGTTCAGGGGCTGCTCTTTTTGCTCCGCCCTACATGCTGGGCTATTTTTATTATATATTTATCAATCTATATTTTTTGTTGTGATAAGTAAAATTTCCAGATTTTCTCTCAGAATAATGTTTCTGAGTTTTTTGGGTTTTTTTTTAAGAGTTCATTTTAATTGTATTTTATCTACAACAGTAAATATGACCCAGGTTCTCCAAAACTGTATATTGGTATTTCATGGCTGTCAAGTAATATACTTGACTTCTGGGTTTATTCACAAAGTCTAAAACTAAATAAATAGCTAAATCCTGATGAAGCAGTATCTAATCTGGAGGTAAGATGGAACATCTTACTCCATAATTAATGTAATGTTCGCGAAATAAAATGCTAGTTCTGGCTCTGTGCTGGTGCTAAATAACTATGTCTGTAAACATTGCTTCAGCATCAGAATTTTATGGTTAGCAGCTAAACAAAGGGAAAAAAAAGAAGAGTTTTCACAACTCCCCGATCTTTTAAATCTATTTTCTAACTGTTGCAGAACAGAATCAAAAAAGCAAAACCTTCAGAAATATACTTGCGTTTTTCAAATTTGAAAATATCAGTGAAATCTTAAACCAGCTTACAATTTTTTCTTCAAAATTTGGTGCCTTCTTGTTTCAGAACATTTATTCTTTTCTCTGCCCTTTTGTCCAGAAGTTTAATCATCTGCATACCTGATTCATAATTCTTATTTTTTAACCTTACAAGTAAATTATTATAGATTTACAAGATTCCTAGAGCAGTGCAAGTCACTGGGTTTCTACATTTATCTGTTTGGTTGCTTCAGTTGCCAACTGAAGGACAATTTTTCATTTAATGTTGAGGTTTGCAAATGCTGACAACATACTCTGGCATTGAGGTTACTAAAATGAACAGCCCATGACCTCTCTTCACTTCTCATATTGCACGGTTCCTTCTCAGTTCAAGTACTTCAGAAATACAAGAGGCGGAAGATATTCTTCCCTTCCTGTCTTCCAGGCATCTTCCTCTACAAAATACATCTGCAAAACAGGAGGAAGAATGGAGAGGGCAAATTATTAACAAATAAAGTCTTCTATTTTAATGTAAAGCCATTTTATCCTAGCCATTTTTGGAGCAGAAGGTAACTCCAAACTACCAAATCGCAGCTAATTCTAGGCAGAGCCTGAAAAGATTCAAATAAAACTTGAAAATTTACCTAGTGCAAGACTCGGAGCCTGCAAGGAGTGAAAACACTTATAACAAAAAATAGATTTTCACAGATGGATTTCACTGGATTTCAAATCCACCACTCAACTGGCAATGAGAAATTAACTCCTTCCTAACCACCATGGGCCAAACCAACCTGAAGTGCCCATGATCACCGCAGGCTGAGGGAATGCAGATGCTGCCCTCAGCAGAGCTGGTGGCTAGTCTGTGGCTACTCACTAGGTACGAACCCCAAAACTCTTGCTACAATCCCATAAATATTGATCCAAAGGGATTTATACAAGAAATACGTTTTAAAGATCCAAACTCTGTGTGAGAAACAATAACCTAAACGTAATGCTGCGTTAACATCCAAACACTTAAAAATTTCTGTGTGTACGTGTATGTGTGTATGAGGATGTGCATATATATTAAAAATATATTTAAATTCATATATATGTGTGTGTTTGTATTTATACACAAACACTATGGAGCTATCTCAGTCTTATTTTGCGTTCCCCCAACGCAATCCTTACTGAACCGTTGCGGCAGTCTCTGTTTTCATGAGTTATTTCTGGGCTAGGGGCACCAAATCAACAATACTCCACCACATATTTGGAAACGTTATTGGTTTCCAAGAAGTTTTAATTTATTTTTTTTTTTCTGACGCAGATATAGATAAGAATTTCCCTTTTCTCGTGCCAACTGTATTTGTTTTTCAATAAGTCTGAATTTTTTTTCCCCTCTCTTGTTGTGTTGGTTGAATGAGAAAGAAGATTAATGCAAAAAAGAAAATGAGATTGCTGCTGTTTCACATTTTGTGCCTTATTTATATTAATAATTGAATACATCTAAGATTACTTGCATTGAGGAAACAATAAATGTTTAATAAATGAATGAGCAGTCCATCATAAAAGTAAGTGCTACTTATAAGGCTTTTGAGAGGGGAGAACTGTTTTTGCTTTAAATCATCTCAGGGACACTTTATTACCATTGCTGCATCATTAACGCCACACATTATTCCACAGTGGGATGAGGTAACTACAAAGATATAATGAGATTTTAGTGGAGACAATATGCAGTATCATAAAATGTGTGGGCTTTGGTGCTCAAATTGAGCTTGGAGGCTGATATTCCATAATAAAGCTTTTTTTTTTTTTTTTCCAGCCTGCAGACGCTTCAGCTTCCATGCATGGATGGGTGGTACTGCCAATCCCAACCCAAGCTGCTCTTCAGGCTCAAATTAAGCAGACGTCTCTTCTCAGGGCATCGCATGAAAGGTCTGAGACCTTGATTCAGCGCAACAGCAACGCGATTAATAATTGAAGAAGTAAGGAAAACGTCAATACCTCGCCGAGGCCAAGGCAGGCGGTTGGATTTCGAACTGGCGTCATTGTCAGAGAACAAAAGGATGAGCTGCAGCCAAACAAAGCTGCAGCCAAACAAAAGTGAATTAAAAGCATATTAGTGATGTAAAGGAATCAGAAACACACAGACAAGGGGAAAGCAAACATCCTGGTGTTAAGTCCCTCGCTGACGCCTTTGAGTACGCTCTAGAAGGATTTATCCTGTCGGTTTTATACAACTACATAAAGAAAACACCCACTTCAATCAGCTCTTTGGTAAGAAATGGATTCAGAAGGAGAAGGTGGGTGCCGTTAACTCACCCCTCTGCGGTTACTGAAGAACCTAGTCAAGGATGAGTGAAGGACCTGCTCAAGGGGATTGATTGATCCTATTAACTCATTTTCAACATTTCACACGTTCCTCACATGAACAAAACATCCCACAAACCCATCCCTGGTGCTGCTGAAGGATGGCTCAGACAGCCTACGCAGAGGCAACATCAGTGTCCTGTGGCCAAACATGGAGATGCACGGTGGCCACCAGCAGCCTTTAGCCTGGTGTCTGCAGACTGGGGACCAATTTTGCGTCGGGTACCACTAAAATTGCTTGGCAAGTGCTTGAAATGCCTATTCTAACTTGGCCTCAGGAAAATAAGTGAAATGTTTGCTACCAGAGCTGATCGCTCAGGAAATTGTTGCCTAGAGCTGGGTAGTTTAGAAAGCCAGTGATTTCCCAGCTAGAGAGAGAAGGGATAAGAGGAGTGATTAAAATAAAACAGAAACTTCTCCCTGCTGCGTCTCCTCAGCAAAATGCAGAGAGGAATCAGGTCACAGAGCCATTTGTGTTGTGCCGTCAGGTAGGGCAGGAGTCATTATGAGAGGACATGCTGTGAGCCATGGTGGGAGGTGTTGGAAGATCTCCTTCCTCTGCACCTTCATTACAGCAAGGAGTCCTCTAATGAAAAGGCATCCCTGTGTCATTCCCAGTCCAGAGCTTGGGCCTGAAGATTTTGAAGGACTGGTTCATCCTCCAGCTTGCCAAGATTTTCTGAATGCAGTTGTCCAAGAATCACCTCTAAGCAGCAATGAAGGATCATTGTGAAGAGCAAGCCTGTGATCTGGAAGATTAAATTCCTTTGGTGGGGGCCTCTGACTCCCAGGAAGCAGCAAATAAAGGGCTGGAGCACCTTTCCTATGAGGACAGGCTGAGAGAGTTGGGGCTGTTCAGTCTGGAGAAGAGGAGGCTCCGGGGAGACCTGATAGCGGCCTCCCAGTGCCTAAAGGGGGCTGCAGGAAAGATGGAGAGAGGCTGTTCAGCAGGGCCTGTTGTGACAGGACGAGGGGTAATGGTTTTAAAATAGAGGGGGGTAGATTTAGATTGGATATTAGGAAAAAATTTTTCACAATGAGAGTTGTAGAACACTGGAACAGATTGCCCAGAGAGGTGGTGGAAGCCCCATCCCTGGAAACATTCCAGGCCAGGCTGGATGAGGCTCTGAGCAACCTGATCTAGTCAGGGATGTCCCTGCTCCTTGCAGGGGGGTTGGACTAGATGACCTTTGAAGGTCCCTTCCAACTCTAACCATTCTATGATTCTATGATTCTATAAGGTAGTGAACCCTTATATTAGTTTCACCAGTTTTCTGATTATCTAAAGCATCACTAAAAAAGAAGCTTTAGAAGTGAAAAATGTGCTTTTGTCAAATTTAATGATTGTTGCAGCTCACCACAGATCTGCTTGAGGAAGTGGTGGAGTCACCATCCCTGGAGGTGTTCAAAGAACGTGTAGACGTGGCTCTCCAGGACACAGTTTAGTAGCCATGGTGGTGTTGGGTTGACAGTTGGATTTGGTGATCTTAGAGGTCTCTTGCAACCTTAAGATTCTACGATTCTATGAATACTTAGAGCACTTTCTTCTTGATCCATTTCAGTGAAACCCAGCTTCTACAGAAAGTCCTCTGTGGTCAAACAAATGATGAGGTGTTGTTGTGGGTCTGCAGCAGATGAAATGTGCAATTGTAGGGCATGGGCACAGAGTGGCACAGCCATCTCTGTCACCCTTCCATGGCACTTTTGTCCCCTGTGACTCTCCTTTGCCAGGAAGTCAAATCTTTCTGATGCAGTGGGAACACAAACACTTATTCAAAAGCACATCTTCACGCACACAAATCTTGGATGTGCCTTGCTTCCTGAACACTAATGCCAGATTAGATCTGCTTGGGAGGGCTGAAATTTGTGACAGATGCCTCCTGATGCTATGAGCCCACACATGCTGCTCCGCAGGGACTTCTCCAATACACTCTCATCACTTATGCCGGGTTCCAGATTTAACTACCAATAGGGAGTTTTTAATGGATCCCATAAATATGATTTCACGGCCATCAAATGTTGCTATTGGTTTCTGTAGCTTTGGGAAGCAGTGTGTAAGAGTGTTATGAAGGTGATAAATCTGTAAATCTGCTGAACCATCTAAAAACGCTGGAAAAATAAGTAGATGTGATATATGCCCCGTCTTGCACAAGAACTTGCTGCCCAGAATAGAAGCAAGTGCTGCTGGTGGTTTCTCTTATCCCTGTGGACTATGGGAATCATACGGAAAGGGTCCTAAAACTGACAGGCAGAGCTGGTGCCTTCTGGCTTTTCCAGTTAGCAGGGTCGAGCTGCCCCAGTCTAAGTACTCTTCTCTTTGGATCTCCAGTGTCAGGAGGAGAAAGGGAGGTTTTACTACAAAAGCCCTCTTTCCGCCCCATTCCCCATCTCCAGGGCGCTTGATTGTAATCGTCCTCATGGGCTGCACTGCAGAGAGGTGCCACTAGCCCCTTTTTGACATACTGCTAAATTAATTCTTTTCCAAGGTAACCAACCAGACAGAAGAACCCAAACCTTTGTCCTCTGCGATCATTTGTCCCAAGCAATTGCAGTAATGCAATATTTTGGGGATGGAGTGGGTATATATCAAGAATGATGTATAACAGGAATTATGAGGAATCTCCATTTTACTGATGCATAGATCACCTTCCCTAAAATAAAATTAATTCCTGCAGCTTGCTAGATCACCAGGACTGGGAACACAAGTTGTCTCCCACCCTGCCCATCTGGAAAGACCAAAAAGACCCAAGAGCTGTTGTGTTTGGAAAGCGTGCACACACTTCGCCATGTCCGTCACAGCTTTGTGCTTTGACAGAAGGCAGGTTTTGGCTGCTGGGCAGGGCACAGGAGTGTCCCCACCGACTTTGACTTTGCACCGCTGATTTTCCTACTTGCTATGTTTTGCTCTTCGGTCACTGGTGCTGACTGCAGTTAGAGAAAGGGCGCTGAACCGCAGTCCTGATTCAGTCAAATCCCCCTAGGCCGAAGAGACAAGAGACTATTTTTTTTTCAATGAATTAAGACTATGCTTCTTTCCAGAATTTATTTCTCTTTCACAAATTCCTGTCTTTCAGAATTAACAGATTCATGTGTGAAAGTAAAATTCTGTCAATTTGCCTCCTGCAGACAACTACCACATGTAGTTGCTTCCTATATTCACAATCTTTAAGTCAATACAGGTGCTATGCAATTGGCCGCCTCAATTGCTTGATAATATTTCTATTATTGCTTAAATAACTCCTTAATGCAGGAGGAGCTTTGCAATCTTAACTGTAGATGTATTGGGTGTACAAATGCAGGTGACTCTAGACGCATGATAAAGTTTCTGTGCCCATCAGCATGTCTCCTTCACCCACAGGGACCTTTTATCTCAACTGTGGGGAAATATTTTTCTTTTCTGCTAGCGTCCATCATATTCAGAACTCCCCAGTAATCCAAAGGCTGCCTGGTCTGAGTGTTTATGGTCTCAAATCCAGCAAATATTTGCAAATGCATTGATATTTGCATTGGGCTTTAGTTGCTAAATACGAGCAGTAGAGACATTACAGAAAGGTACATCGTGATGGACATCAGCTACCTCAGGGGAGGACTGAGGACTTAACCATGGATGCAACCTGGAAATGAAAGCAGGAAATGGGTATTAAAAGATAAAAAATTAAGATGAAAGTAACACACTGGTGGAAGCGGGGTTTGTAGTGGGAGAAGTAAATGTGTGTAACTAGGGCAGGATGATCTGCTCATGCCCCCTCTGATTCTCTTTTCTAAGACTGTGGATGCAAAGATGTTAAAGGCTGAAGCTTCTGCTGTTCCTATTTCTACTGTGTGTTATTGTAACTGTGGCAGTACAGAGTCAAAGTGATGGTGTTTTGACGTGATGCTCTGACCCGCAGTATCTTTTTCCATAAGCTGTACAAGGAAAACCTGTCATCCTGTGTAGAGTCCACATAAAAGCATAAAGGGAAAAATTAGTTACTAGAGAGGAAACGAGTTTAGCAGACCATATCCAGAAAGCCATGTGGTACTGTATTACACATAATTTCAGCCCTTCACACTTAGGAAGGATTTATTACCCAATATATCTCATTTCACCCTATTGGTTTCTAACTCTGAAAGATGGCAATTGCTATTTTCATGTTTTCTGCTGCGAACACGTATCTTTAGCAAACAAGTAACCCAGCTTTGGAGACTGGACTTTGAAGCCATGGAACAATGCTTGGAGAAGCCTGCAGGCATGGGCAGCTGGTTTTGGCTTGAAGGGTTGCCAAAAATAATCCTTTCAAAACTTGGCTCTTCCCAACCCCATATATCCTTCAGAAGCCTTGCCTTCACTGCAGAAGTAAATAAAAAAGCTTCAATGAATTCAGTAACTTGAGAGCTTATTTTAGTCAGGATAAAGTGGTATAATCCTCTCATACGAGTAACTGCTGCTATTAAAAGCTCAGGCAGGGCATTCATGTGAAATTTCCAGTCTACTCATTATTTACCTGGACGTTAGGCAGTTAGTGCAAAAAACCATAACTCTGTTGAACACATGGAGAAGAGAAAATTCCGAAGAATTCACTCTGGTGCATGAAGGATTTTGCCTGTCTCCTAGAGAATACAGAGCCCATCACCTCAATTTTGAATCAGAAATTCACGCATCCTGACCCCATTTCTGAACGTGGGGCTGCTGACTCTACTGCTGGGGCTGTATCTTCCCCCAGGACATGTTCATTTATCCCATTTCATGTAACTTGCTTTAGTTACATCCACGCATTACCTTTTCCGCCAGAGCCCTCTCAATTTTCTGTCTGCGCCTAGAACTGGTCCTTGCTGTGATTTATGAATTAGTCCTGGGATATCGTGAGCATCTGTTCCACAGTGGCTCAGCCACAGCTCGCCTGAGCCAAGAAAAAAAAAGATATTGTCTTCCTAAAATTAGTGTGTTTTTAATGCAAATCTTATGCTCCCTTCCTCAAGGCTGGCAGGTTATTTTCTACCTGTCGTCTTCAACCTCTGGAGTTTGACATTGTGGCTACTTGGAGGTGGACCAAAGAGCTGATGGTGATACTTTCCACAGTATCATGCATTGCTAATGCTGGAAGCAGAGGAAGAAACAGGTAAATATCAGAAATTCAGTCCACGGGAAGCTGACTTCAGGTACAAGTGGAAGCAGCCGAGGTCTCTGGAGCAGCAGTGGTTGTGAATAAAAGATGTCACCCTCTGCCTTCTCAGCCAGCCGCTGCTGGGGAGAGCAGGGAGCCAGCACAGCCCTGGCTCACCCATGCCAGGTACAGGTCTACAGTATGCATGTGCTGTCCCCATAGCACCAGAGATCAAAAATAATTTTTTTCTACAGAAGAATGCTCTTCACCCTCTTGTTTGCAATCACGCTAAAGTTCATATATCTCCACTTGTGTGTATTTAGTTTTGCTACGTCCGTCATCATCCCAGGACAGTGAGTTGTGGATTAGAGAAACACCACAGCTCGTGCAGCCGTGCATGAACTGAGAAGGATGAGGCTCAACTCTTCCCATGACCATGAATTCATGTCAACTTATACCACCGGTGGCTGTTTTTGAGCTGCCCTCAGAGGAATTATATTTTAAGTCATTTAGTCCAGCTACTGTGTTGAAGTTATTCCTGGAACACCTAAAAATGAAACTCCATGGATGTTTCTTAATGTCAAGAGAAATCCCCAAACTCGCATGGAACAATAATGGATTTTTACAATTTTCCCCTTTCTCTCATTCTGATTTTTTGGAAAATATGTCTGGAAGGTACCAATAGGCTACATACACCCCTCAGAGATATTTAACTGAACAGATACATCTGGACACGCAAGTGAAAACTCAGATAAATATTTAATATTCATATAATAAATCAATCTTTCCTCAAAAAACCTTGTTTTTCCTTGCTCTGTTTAGTAGATTTGATAACATTCTATCACTGGCTGGTTTTCGATGCCATTGCTAGCTGCAGCCAAAAAAGATGACTGACAACAGCTTGCACTGAAGCATTACTGAGGAACGGTGAATAAATTCACCGAGGAATGCTGAGGCAGGTAAGCAGAGCTATCCCATGAGTTCGCTGACATAATTCAATCTCATTTCCCAAATATAAGACATACAGTAATAACAGACAACGCTTGCTGTGTGCTGGCCATGATTATTTTTCTCAAAAAGATGTTTACTGCATCCCATAGCCTTTTTTTATGGGCCACTCAGCACAGTGAATAAAGTAAAATTAGGGTAAGTCTGTGATATGCGCTCTTGGCTTCATTTAGTTCAGGTCCCACCCACTCTTTCTGGTGGAAAAGCACTGATTATTTTTGGGAAAAGTGGTACAGTCATCATATGGTTGTCCCCAAAAACGTGCTGCAATGTCCACTACACCAGCACGATCATTTTCATTAAGTACAACAAGCACGAAGGGTGGCCTCATTGCAGCATCTTCAATACATTTTGTGGACATCCAATCAACTTGGGAGGAGTGTTTGCTTTTAGTGAATATCCTGTGCAATTCAATTTCTCCGTTATGAAAGGAGATCATGTAAATTTTCCATTGCTGATTTACATCACAAAGGTGCAGCCTCTCTTTGTGTCTCGCTGAGATACAGAATTTCCGTGATTTTGATGAATGAGAACAGAGATTCGTCTGTCTTGTCACTCTATTTGGCAAATAAGGTTGTAGCTACTTGTACATGGCAAACAATCAATTGTTGTATAATTAGCTGCATTTTGCACCATTGGCATTAAAGTTCACCGGGTCTGAACTTCTTCTCTGTCCTTCCCTGTTCATTAGAGCTTCATTCGTATTCCTCACAGAACAGCTTCGTTTGCTTTTTACTTTTAATTAAAAAGGCAAACTTTTGGCATCTACATGCTCTGAAAATGCAAACAGTTCTTAATTAAAGTGCAATATAGTGCCAAAAATAAGCATAATTAGTTGGGCAGCTCAGCAGTTAACAGTGTACTTCACTCTGTGTATACAAAACCACAAGAAAGAGCAAAAACAGGAGCAGAGTTTTGTAAAAGGAATAAAATAACCATAATAAATCAGTGCTGCGCAATTTTTAAACCCTTTATTTCCCTCATTACAATTATTCCTGTGAGAATCATATCCATTCTCGCATGGTATTGCATTAAAATCTTGATAGCGTGTCTTCATATTGGGTGGTATTAATAATCAGGCGACTGCGTATTTATCATGGCTCATTCTCTCACATCTAATAGCAACCCTGGATGCTGACGGCGTTAAAGCGCTGTATTACACTGCATTACAGCAATAATAATGTCCATAATTTCTGCCGCAGGAGATGGATCCAAATTGCAAAACTGAGATCTGGGAACTGAATTTTGAAAGCCCTTGATAGATGGATCCAGGGCTTTCCTTGGACTGACGAGTGTATTTTAAACACTGCCTCTGTATGTTAAAGATTGATTTGAACTTGGTTATCAAAAGGCTGGGGATCATTGTTCATCTCCTCAAACAGCAAAATCCTGCCAGAAACTACATTATCTGTCAGCCTCTAAATAGGCAATTTCGTTTCTAGGTTCTTCCACCGCTGAATTCAAACAACAGTAAAAATATCAAGATTATTCAAATGCAGTTATTCTGAGGAATTCCAGCATCTTTGTACGTCCTTGTTCCTCTACATTATGTCTTTCTAGGAGTATCCAGTGATTAAAGAAGTTTTTTATTTATTTGCAACAAATTTGGTACAAAAACAAACAAAAAAATGCCCGTGAAGTGCTGTTTCAGGACTCTTTGGGTGCATCCATGTATGAGACCATGCCTTTCTCTCCTGACTGCTTATCAATTAAAAAAAATGCAAATACATCCTGAATCCTGTTCAGGCTACCCTGTTTCAGGACAGAGGCTCTCTTGCTGTATAGGAACAAAACTTGGTAAACCTAAGCAAATTTAAACCAAACAAGGAAAAGATTTTTCTTTCAAGGTGTTGTATAAGTATAAGCCCCGAGTTCAAAACCCAGGCTGCTCTGGCAAAGGTTTCCAAACAGCCTTCAAGGAAAAAAAATAATACATTTAATGCTCTTCTGGGGTGTTCTCCAGGATAGATACTCCTTCTTTGGCCTTGATCTTCTTTGGCCTCCCGCTGATGACTGGAGGAGCTCTGTACATGGAGGAGCTCTGTACATGGATTTGGTACGAGGGCAACACGCTCCAGATTTTCTCAATGCTCTTTGAACGATACTGGCAGCCTGGTCCTCCTACTCTCCCATTTTTCTTAAAGCAAAAGAAAACTCATTTCAGAATGCCTTTTTCTTCATTTTGCCTTGGAGGCAACCACACGTGATCTAGTATTTACTGAAGATAATCATAGAATCATAGAATCACAGAACAGTTTGGGTGGGAAGGGATCTTTCAAGTCCATCCAGTCCAACCCCCCTGCAAGGAGCAGGGACATCTCCAACCAGATCTGGTTGCTCAGAGCCCTGGCCAACCTGCCCTTAAATGTTTCCAGGGATGGGGCATCCTCCACCTCTTTGGGCAACCTGGGCCAGTGTCCCACCACCCTCACTGTAAATAATTTTTTCCTAATATCTAATCTAAATCTACCTCCCTTTATTTTAAAACCATTACCCATTGTCCTATCACAAGAGGGCCTGCTGAAGAGTCTCTCCCCATCTTTCCTGCAGCCCCCTTGAGGTACTGGCAGGCCGCTCTAAGGTCTCCCCGGAGCCTCCTCTTCTCCAGGCTGAACAGCCCCAGCTCTCTCAGCCTGGCCTCAGAGGAGATGGAAAGGTTTTACTGAGGGATGGACCCAGGCTCCCAAATATCCCATGATCCCACAAAAATAATATCTTGCCTGTTTCCATCCACCTTCCATTTGGATATGAAAGAAAAAGAAGTGTATGAAAAATTCCCGCTGGAATGAGCATACATTTTTTCCCCACCTGTGCAATTTGCATCCTTGCCCACGCACTGATGAAGGGATATCTTTCTTGCCTAAATACCGCTGCCCTGAAATAAACAAACTTGTGAAGTGGCAATCTCCTACTGGATCCTGTACCTCAGAAAGAGCAGCAGCAGAAATGAGTTGGAAATTCTGTGGTTTATTTGGTCATATTTTAACTAGGCGTCTGCTCGTTTTGAAGTTAATACGCTTGTCCAGCTCACGTTCTAGTGAAAAATATTTCTAATAGATGAACCGATATACGCCTGTAAATCCTGCTCTCAAGCTCTTTATGGGACTGGTTGTAGAAAAGGCAGAAGCCTAAGACCAAGGTAATTCTTGCATCTGTATTTTAAGGCTTGATATTTTCTGTTTGGTGAGAATAAGGTTTCTTGTGCGCTCAAGATGCCACTTGGCTGTTTGAATTAGTAATTGTCTGATTTACACGTGCAAGCGTAGCTGTACAGAAGCGCTATCCACTATTAATGCTTTGAGCAGGGAGTGAGGTCTGAGAGGCCAGTCCAGCAGAAGTTAATTACTTAATTGATAAAGACATAAAAGTCATAACCCAGCCGTGATTTTAAAAAATAATTTACTATTTTTTATGGTGCTGAAGGAAGCAAAATGGCGCAAATAGCATATAACGCACATAGTCCTATTTATATCCCATGTTTTATTTTTTCAACTCAGACGACTCTACAGGCCAAGCTAGTTTTTGTTCTTTTATTTTAAAGCAAAAGTAAAAGAACAGTAAAGTTTCCTACATGAATACTGCTATAGCCACCTGGCAGCTTTGGAAAGTGGAGAAAAAAAATATACAAGGACAAACTAAGCACCTATCTCTAGCAAAAAAAAAAGAAATAACACTCTGTGAGAACATTTAAAATATACTCTGCAAATCTACTGTTACGTGTTGTTTAGCTAAGCCTCTTAATACAAGCGTTTTGGCATTACGGGAGGCTGGTTTGCAATTTAGCGGAACACAGAAATTGCCATCATCCCAGTAAAAACACAAGGTGAGATAACAACCTAAACATATATTACTGCTTAGCATAAGACAACCGAAAATATAAAAGCACTCTCTAGCAGCGCTGCCGTTTCTGCTTTTAAAAGAGCCTCTAAAAATGCAATAAAGTATTTCAGATGGAGACAGATTAAAAATAACGGCAGCACATACGCTTCAGTCATATACTATATCTCAGTGGGGATATCGCCGGGTTTCTTGGGTATCTTCCTCCAGATGACTGCCGTTTTCATGACAGGATCCAGAAATGCCCATGATTTCCTTGCCTCTAAACTTCCTACAGCTCAAGAGAAACTGCAGGTTAGGTTTGGAGATGACAACACCTCTTCTTCATCCTGCCTTCCCTTTCACAATTTAGTTCTTGCCTTGACCCCAAGGAGCGGAAACGGGATTTTGAGCAGTCCCATTAATCTCTCCACGGCAGCACCGGGGTCTCCAGTTGCAAATGTACAACAAGCAGGGGAAAAAAAAAAAGGAAAACTCTGTGTTGTCAGTTGGACTGGAATCAGGAGAAGATGATGGTGAAAGAGGTGGAAAATGAATCTTGAACAAGTTGCTCCTAGCACTGATCTCTGCATTTTCTCTATTGCCTTTCTTTATTTTCCCTGAAAAAAACCAGCCTTTCCCACCCAGTATCTATACCCAGCAAGTGACATAGCAGAATCAGGGTCTGATTCTGCATCCTCTGAGGGAAAAATCAGAAACTGGTGGTTCGCTCCTGACAGAGCCTTAATGCAAAGACCAAAATGGAATAGTGTGCAATAACAGGTGGATAGTGTTCTGGTTCCGGCTAGGACAGGGTTAATTCTCACCAGAGCTGGGAGAGGAGCTGGGGCTGGTGGCCCCTGGGGCTGGGACACAGCTGGGATAGGTTACTCATTAGCCCACAGCTGGGACAGCTCATTACCCAAATGAGCCCCAGGGCTGGGCCATCCCAGGGCCATCCTGCTCAGGGGATAAAGTGGGGCTGGGGCTGAGGGGCAGGTTTGGCTGCTGGGGAAGGAGCTGGGCACCAGGATCCCCCCTGGGCTGCTGTGCTGTGAGTTGTGTGCTTAAGGAGGTTCTGTTATTGGTTTTTTTTGCATTTAATCTGTTTTCTTTTCCCCCGTTGTTCTCTTGAACTGTTTTTTATCTCAACCCACAAGTTTTGTCTTATTTTCTTTACTGTTTCTCCTCCACGGAGGGGGGAGTGAGTGACTGTGTGGTATTTTAGCTGCTGAGTGGGGCTAAACCATGACAGTTATTTTTGTGACTAGTCCTTGTCATTAGCTACTTTATAAGCTATTAAGGACAACTCTTTGCTCTCCAAAAGTGATACGTGGGCTGAGTTTACTATTTCTAATTTGTGACCTCTATCACATAGCGTGGCCAAGAGTCCAGTTGCTGTTGTGATGGTTTGCATGGAGGGTGTTGGAGTGCGGTCTTTGCAAGTAGTGTTGCAAAAACTCAGTGGCTGCTGAGCTCCTTGACATTGCATTGGACTTCCATGGAAAGAGTTTCCCTTCTCTATTTGCCATTTCTACAGGCTTTTCTACAGGTAAAGCTCTGCAGGCTGCCTCTAGAATACGACCTCAAGGACTAAGCTAAATCCTGTTCATGCATAATACTCATTTAGATGTATGTCTGGATATATTTTCATAAAATTTGCCCTGCTTATCTCTAATACTGTGAACCTAATATCTCTTCTGATGTGTGTGATGTGTAATATTTAGTAGGTAAAGCCAATATTCCCCTGGGCTGGGAGTTAATGATGGAACATCACTGAGCTGTATTGTAGCCACTTGCTTCTAGGGCTGCTGAAAAGGTTTTTGAAAAAAAAAAAAAAAAAACCAAAAACCCTGTGCTCTGTTAGCATAAGGAATGAAGAACATAAAAAAAAAAGTTAATTTAGAGCTTGTATTTCTCTGTTGCTGAGTGTAGGTAAGGCTTGTGGGATCTGAATCTGTATGACACTAGACTAATTTGTGATATGCCTCTATCCCTGGTTTGGACTTCCTGCAGATAATATTATAAAGAACAAAAAGATGCAATCATTTAATTCTGCTACTGGTAAGGCTACTGTCTGGAGCTGAAAGTGCTTCCTACTTTGCTGGCTTCTCTCATAAGAAGAGGTGAAAGGACAGGAACATCACTGAAGAGGCCATGGGTTGAGAGACAAGGTCAGCACAGGTTTAAGTGGTTGATCTTCTGGCTCTTTAAAGACTCCAGTTCAAACTTCAGTTACACACCCACCCCATTTTGTTGAATGACTTTTCAGTTTACTCTTTTGTAGACCATTCTGTGCGTCACAAAACCATTGATCTTGGGTATTCTTTATTCAGCAAACCCCTGAGATTGCTACCTCAATAGGTAAATTACTTAGGATTGAGTTACCTGTAGATGTGGCAACCTTGAAGTGTCTCTAAGCACACAAGCAAGGACTAAGGGTGAGAAGAGTGTGATCACAGCTCTTCCCAGCCTCAATATTTTACACTGCAGTAGTCACATACTGGTACTTTCAGAAGAAGTAGATAGGATACCTCTGAGGTTGGTTCTTATATTTCTTTGCAGTAAGGGCACTTGGATAAATACGACATACTCAATGCTTATGATGTTACCTGATCCTTTAAAATAATATAAATTGGGTTTGATTTTTGTTTTGAGATCCAGTGAAGAGCAGATCTTGTTCTTGGCCTTTTCCCATTTCTAGAGATGGGCTTTGGCTTGGGAATGAGGGCAAGGGGAGCCCGTGGGCTGCGTATGTCACCTGTGTGCAGGGAGGCTTGTTTTCCAGAGTGCTTCTATACCATGAGGGGACCTTGCTGAAAAGCTGTTCTTGTTGCTCAAGACAACATGGAAGAGCATTTGATGGGTGTCAGCTATAACTCTACATCTTTCCTCTTTGGGAATGCAGAAGCAGAGTGCCAGGGGCTTCCAGCAGAGGAGAGGGTCTCTGATCTCCCACCTTCTCCTTTGGGGACAACGACAAATGCAGTGACCTGCCAGGCAGGAAGGAGAGGACTAGGGCAGACTTTGTGCCTTGGGGCGTTATTTGGTTTGGAAGAGAAACCCATGCTGACAGGCATGGATAAAGGAACACCCACCACAAAATCACCCTGAACACCAAGCCCTGTGTCATGTCCTGATGCTGCTAGCTACAAACTGAAGACCACTGTTCACATTTACTCTTACAAATAATTTGACTTCCAAAAAAAAAAAAAACCAAACCAGATAAAAAGGAGGAAAAAAATATCTTGCATATATTCTGTATGTGTAGCCTGTTGCATTATTTGGTGGGTTATCCTGTGTGGAGTAATTGGTGCAAGAAATAAATCAAAAGCACTCTTAAATCTCAAATTATAACAGCGTTTCTGATGTGTCTATTCAGAGATAAAATGCCTCTAGGAAGTGAGTGCTTAGGTAAAGGCCTTGCGAGAGAAAAATCCTTCTGGGAGAAAGAAGCTGCTTCTCTGTAGAAAACTTCTTAGAGCAAACTGGGGTTTAGTGACATGCTTCTGTCAGTTACAGGAACAGTAAGCTTTGCGAACCGTGATTCCTTTTTGGCTTTGTGGGCATTTTACAGGGGGAATTTTCAGACTGAGTGATCTGAGGGAGAGCGCTGTTGAGACATCAGCCCTGCAGCTCCCATGCTGCTGAAAATGGGTCGTGGAGATAAATGTTAACACAGGCTTCTCCTTTGGGAGCCTGCATCTATAGCTGTGCCACCGGAGAAATTGCATCACAGGAATGATGCGGTAAAATGCGGATACTTGGAAAAAAAAAAAAAGCAGGACATTGGTTAATACAAAAGCCTCAGTGCCACCTAATTACCACGTGAGGACAAACAAAACTGACAATTCATTTTGCTTCAGAAAATAATTTGACAAGCCAAATGTCTTGTTTGTTTGTCATCCTTCCAAACCAAGGCCTTGCCAGGGCTGGTGCTAATCAATACATGCCTTACTTCACAACCATTTCACAAAAAGAAATGGATGTTTGAGAAATTATCAAATAAAATCAGTCTCAGCCTGTTCCTCTCCCTCCTTTTATATGCGTGCTCTCCTTCCTCTCCTGCATGTCATCTTCCTTTCTAGACATCTGCTGAAGGAAGAAAACAACCCTGTTGGGTTATTAATTCAGAAGCATCCTTCTGCTAAAAAAAAAATAGAGGCAAACTGAAATTGAAACATATCCAAGATGCTTTGGCGCAGCTCCCAAGCCCTCATTCCTCTTCTGGCTGATGATAGGATGCCACTTTGTTGAAAAGATCAATCAGTGGCAAAAGGACTCTTACCACTGAGCCCTCAGCTAGGCTCTCTGCAGCCTGCTCATAGGGATTTGCTCAGCCTCTGGATCTTGTCCTCTCCCCTCCTCCAAGGGATGATGGCTCCTGCTTGAGCATCTCATAGGTCTGGCTCCTTCCAGTGCACAATGCAATCCTGAACTCTATGGACCAGACATAAGCAGTGAGAGCTCACTATTCCTGCAAACTAGTAAATAATGAGTTTATTTTAATTATAACCTTTGGCAGAGGCAGCCCAAGCATCCTTGAGCAGGTGCAGAAAGGTATTTAAATACAGCAAATAAACAAAATTACGTGTGGAGTTCAAGACTAAGGGTTCCCCCACCTTTCCTCTCACCTTTAAATGAGTTACGAGCATGAGCGCTCACCCAGTGTCAAATTTGCTGCATTTTACTCTTCATCATCTCAGAATAAAAATATTTAAGTCCAGTGCAAGAATGAATAAATTCAGCCCTTAGATTTATCAATTATTTTTCTAGTCACTATCTCGGAGCAGATATTGTTAGCAGCTGAGTGACAGGCCAAAGCTGCTGCTGCCCGTAGCAGTCTGAACTGTAATCCATAATAACTATTGTATATTCTCTTCCGCTTCGTTGCAAATGCAAAGATCGGGATTTGCACGTTGTGCCCCAGCAGGGTTCCTGCACGCACGTTAAACGTGGCACTGAGCACCGTAGATTTGTTACACCTCTCGGCTGAACACAGCAAATGGCTTACATCGAAGCGTGCTGAGCATTTGGGTACCAAGCCTTTATGCAGGCTCTATTTTAGGAAGGTAAATATTTAGCATTCATTCTGTGGAGTAGATGCTCTTTTTATATCATCGGACAAGAAGGTCATTGCTCGTGTAGAATTGCCAATCAGACACTGATCTGAGCAGGAGCTCGACTCCTTTGCAGGAATCTTGTTAATGCAGCTGAAGGAAGCTTCCAGCTGGGTTCTTGCAAAACGTTTCTGGTCTTAAACTCTGTAGCGGCTTTTTCAAGTGTAATTTAAGAGTAACTTAAGTTGACTCTGGAGCCAACACAGTATTGAGAGCTTCTAAAAAACCCCGCCTTCCTAGATGTAAGAAGGTTAACACCATTGTTGGGTGTTCTTTGCGATAGCTATCCACAGCATATAAGAATCAAAATATTTATACTGAGACCCTCAAGTTATGTTCCACACTGGCATGGCCTGGCACATCTCTCTGGACCTCAGCAGAGCACATTGAATTATAACAGCCGGCTGGAAGTAGCACGCCCAGACCGATGTCAAGATTGGGAAGCACCTTCTCTTTTCTTTTATCATGCCTCCTCTCTGACCTGTGCAACCCCTCTTCTCTGGCTTCCAGGAGGAAATGACATTAAAAAATGTCTGAGGGTCTCTGCTGTGTGGCATTATGGCCCTCCTGTATATTTAGAAACAAACCAATTTGCTAAGTTCCCACCTAAGGACTCTCTTCCTGCACGTGTCCTGCAAGGGACACTGCTTCCCGTGTGGATGGGTACCAGTGACCTGGATGTGCAAAACATTTTTCTGCGACTCCTGCCCTGACCCTTAAATGGTCTCAGAAGAATTTTGAGGGGTGCAGATGGACATGGGATGCTCTTATCATGCAGACAGGCCTTCAGATTAATTTTCATCTTGTCTTCCTATCAGTGTCCTATTTCCTCAGCTTGTCTGTCAGGCTATAAATTTTAGGCATTTCATTGCCACTCCAATAAATAAAGCAATATGGCTTATAAATTCCCTCTGACCTTGTGTGCAAACCCACACTGCTGCAGCAGGGCTCTTGCAAACAAGCCTGGAAGCTTTGCTGTCTTTCCCAGGGAGAGACTTTTGGGCCTCAGTTCTACCAGCACTTGACATTCCCTGCCAAAATGAAACCAAGAGCCTGGAGGTGAGCACCATCATGTCTGAGATGCCTTCTGGGACTGTGAGCCCATGGAGGAAGCAAGCCCCAACTTTGGGGAGCACAGTCCCTCCTTGTCACTGGGAAAGAGATGGGTGCCATGCCAATGGAATGTGGGATCCAGAGGACCTCTTCTCCTGGGTTTCTACAGTTGGATTATGCTAAATTCAGTGAGAAAAAGCTCAGATTGAGGCCTTCACTGCAGTTCAGACATTCATTATCTATCATTCTCTTGCTTTGTTCCTTTATATTTAAGTCCCAGCAGGAGGGAAGGGAAGCAGTCTTCGTCCCACTTTAAAGGAAGGCACAGAAATAGAAAAAATAAGAGAATTTCAGTGATGCATTTAAGAGGTTCATCTGAAAGTGGAAAGAAATGATGTTTTATTTTCAGCTATGTGCAATTATATTCCATTTCTGTTTGGCAGCTACTTCTAATCCATGAAAGTAAATACTGAAAGCACTTTTGGATTTTCGTAACAGAATTTCTAATGAAGAAAACATGAAAAAAAACCTCCTACTGAAATCTCTTTGCTTACGAAAGTCTCATCATTTTCTGTCATATACTTCATTTTTCCAAATATTCTTTCCAAACTAAATGCTTTTACCAACAACAGCTTCATTTTTCATTGAAAAGCTAGAAAATTTCTATCCAAGTGTAATTTTCATTTTGTTTCAGTTAGTTACTTCTAACTTAAAAAAGAAATCTCTACAAGAAGTTGAAAATTAATTTTGAATGTAAATACAATTCTGAGATTCTGCTCCAGAAAAAAAAAAAAACCTTCATCACATAGTAACAGAGTTGTTCAACAACAGTTACCACTATATGGGATAAATTTATTAATGAGAAAATAATCTTTTAATTTAGTCCTTTCTTAAAATCTTTTGTATGTTTCTGAGGAGCTATCTGAATTGTGCAGTTCAATCCTGTCCATTAACGGTGTGTGAAAATCTGTGAAATCTGACCTAAACAATAGGTGTTTAATTGATGTCTTTACTGGAGTCCCAGTTTTAACTCTAAACTACAGCAGTCATTAAGAGCATGGCTGTTAAGCCCAGAATTTAAGGTTGTGGGAGTTTCCTAATTCAAATACCACCAGAGACGAGGAAAAAAAAAAAAAAAAAACAACAAATATCTTTCCAATTCTCTGTGTATCAAAACATCCCATTCTCCAGTTGCAGTTCAGATCAACTGACATACTTTGTACTGCTTGTTCCATCCTGTTTTTCCTTTTAAATGTCTTCTAAAAGTAGAAAAATGAGAAGTCCTTTCAAAACTACCAGTCTAAGAGCTCCCTTTGAGGGAAAAAAGACTTGCTGGATTGTTCTGATCTTTTTAAAACACTTTTGTTCCCCCCCATTCCTGTTTCAAACCACATGGTTTTTAATATATGACAAATTTCCATGCAATGCTTTTTGATGAACAGACAGACTTCCTGACTCCCAAACATTTCACTGGAAATTTCCCAAGCAGCTACAACAGCCTCTGTAGCCGGTGGGGTGTGTATAAGGGTAGTCACTCCTCCAGGGAGCAGATGTGGTGGAATCAGGCCTTGCATGAGCCTATATGTAAACTTTCTGAAAAGTTCATCACCCCAATCATTTTTTTTCTTGAGTTTGTTCTTCATCTCCTTTCCATTTTAATTTGCTGCAGGCAAAGGTGGAGTCATGAAAGGCTGAGTAGAGGGAATGAAGCTTCTGTAGTGTGGAGCACCATGGCATGTCCGTCCTTCCTCCCTCCCTCCTTTCCTTCCTCTCTTCCTCTTCCTCTCTTGCTTCCAAGCCATAAAACCCATGGCAGAAACAGAGCAGCATTTGCCTCGTTCACAAAGCAGCAAATGTTCCTGGTTCTCTGTGAATTATGAAGAAACTATTTATTCCACCTGGCTCTTCCTCCAGAAGAGCTGGCTTTATCTTTCAGATTGTAATAAGGATTTATTTTTAAATCCTTTGTTTAGTCTTACCCTGCAAGACACAGCTGTAATCTCTCCCAGTTTCGTGTTCAGTATGGGTGGTGGTTGTTACCAAGAAAAGACTTCCAGGACTCTAAAACTAAACTGCTTTTTTATTAGGCAAATTATTTACCAAAATGCTTCGATGGGATTTGCATTCCAACCGCGTTCCTGCAGTCTCCTGCAAGCCCTTCTCTGCCATCTGTGCTTCTCCCTCTGCGCTCTGTGCGGGCTGCTCCGTCTTGTCATTTAGCAACTGTTGTTGTGTCTTTTGTGCCAGCTTTTGTTACCTTTACGGGGCAGGAGTTGGTAATAAATCGCTGAACCTCAAGCACCGGTTTTCAACCTCTTCTCCAAGAATGCCTGCTCCGGAGTGCTGTGGGAAAAACAGTTGAGGGAAGGCAGCATGAACACGTTTCTGCACAATCTGTGCAAGCGTGGTTTCTAAGAGGATCTGTGCCTTCACCGGAAGCTTCTCAGTCATTCAACACAGTAAGAAAAAGGCTGAAAATTGCTACTGGGGAAAACGAGCCTTTATCTTATTCTCTGCACTACTGAGGGCTTCCAGTTGAAGTTTTCACTGCAGTCGAAGGTATCTCTGTGGCAGACATCGATGTACCAGTCTGAGTTAATAATCTTGCTACAGCTCAGATCGTGACAGCTCCCCAGTATTTACGCAGCCCACAGGGAAGCTGGTTTCCATCCTGCAGCTTCTCAGAATTTGTTGCATTATAGATGGCCTTGGCTGTAAAGGAGACAATCTCTCTTACTTGCTATAATCCAAGATGTGGAGAAGTGTTTGTGCCCTAGTATGCTGTGGCCCCAGAGGCATCGTTTATCATGCATAACATGAGCATTATGGAATATTTGACCAAAATCCACATCTTACAGAAATGCACAGGTAGCATAACTTTTCCTGGATCACAACATGTAGATGTTTTTCCAGCTGCCAGATATCTGGAAAAATAAATACTGTGCACATAATGATTATAGGATAGAATCATAGAATTGTTATGGTTGGAAAAGACCTACAAGATCATCAAGTCCAATTGTCAACCCAACACCACCATGTCCACTAAACCATGTCCTGAATTTCCACCTCCACCACTTCCTTGGGCAGCCTCTTCCAGTGCCTGACCACTCTTCCAGTAAATAAATTTTTCTTAATATCCAACCCAAACCTCTGCTGACACAACTTGAGGCCATTTCCTCTCATCCTATCACTGGTTACTTGTGAGAAGAGACCACACCCACCTCCCTACACCCTCCTTTCAGGCAGTGGTAGAGAGCCTCCTCTTCTCCAGGCTAAACAACCCCAGTTCCCTCAGCTGCTTCTCATCAGACTGGGGCTCCAAGATACTTATTCTACATGATACTTTGTGTACTCACTGTAAATCCAAGCCTAAATTCATCTGCCTGCTGTATGTGCACGCATGGAACCACGATATCACTTGAACAGCAGGCCTCCTGCATCTTCAGTACATATATCAATTTATTTTTCTGGGACCATCACCAGTTTCAGCATTTAGAATCTGATGGCCTGGTGTGACCCGTAGTCTAAACATAATGTCAAGTACATTAAGCAGAATGTACCTGCAGCTTCTGGCTTGTGGGTCTTGCCAAGAATGTGGAGCATCAGTCTGTCATGATAGGGTAATGTCAGCCATAAGAAATGGATGAATCACGGGGCTGAGTGGGCTGTTAAAAAAGTGAAGTGTTTCCTTTTGTATTTGTTCTTTGTACGCCTATCTTCCTCTCATCCATGTGCATCTGGGTATTCATTTTTCAGGTAAGCTGCATGCTTCATCCCAGGCTTCCTTCCCAGGTACAAAGTATGTATCACCCTCATAATATAAATTCTTAATTCTGCTGGAATTATTCCTCAGTCTTCTTTATATAAAACCCCATTTTCCATACTGTGTTTACCTCTGCAGTCAAATGTTACAGGCTCCTGGCTTAGCATTACTGCTGCAATAAGGCTTCCATCGCAGGTGACAGCTTCCCTCTCTGCTGGCCACTGGCCAGTCTGTTGACAAGGCTCACTGCTGAGGAATCAACTCAATCTTGCTGCAGCCAGCACATGTTTTTAAATCCCTTTAAATGAGTCATCTCACCATCCCATCCCAGTGCCCATGATTCACTCACATAGCAGAGCCTATCTCCCCGCAGGATGAGACCTCATTAGCCGTTGCTCTGAAGAAGCTTTTATCGAAGTCCTCTTTACAAAGATAATTACATCATTATTGTCTCCTAACAACCTGATGGAGTCTCAGCCTTCTTAACCTATCTATTTCTATTTCTATTTTCAGGACTGGCTTCTTCAAAGCTTCACAGCTTTCCTTTAGATGATGTCCACAACCACCTTAAGAGCCTTCTATTGGCCCTTTCCAATCCCCCACATTCAACTAAGTGTAGTCAATCACAAACACAGCTAAACTAGGATGAAAATAATGTTTACTGGGTCAATTTTCTTTCCACTGTGAAACTAAGCATGTATGAACAGATCCAGTGGACAAATCATAGTCAGGCTGGCCATTCCTTAACGCAGTGGTTGCATTCTCGCCATTTAAATCCCTCTCCTCCCTGCCGTACGGTCTCAGAAATGTTCTATTTACCTTGCAAGATGGGTCGATAATCCCTGGTTCTCTTTACTATGGTACACGTTAATTAGGAGGATTGCAATTATGTGATATAGCAGCTGATCCCTGATAACAGAATAAAGGTTATCTCTTTTTGCGTGGGTATGGCAAGTGAAAAGAAATTAGCAGAGGTGCAAAATCTGGGCCTTATCTTACTCTACCATAATAGGGAGAGAATTGGAGATTCCACACACAGCAGCTAATCTGTAAATACATAACCTACAATCGTCGCAGTATCTTATCTTTCTCAGATGTTGTTTGGGAAACAGAGTCCAGTGTATTTCGCTAGAAGAGCTATTCAGACTTTGTTAATGTACTGAAAGTCCTTGAGAGACATTACCTAGGATGTAGAAGCAAAAAGGCAAAAGTATAGAGGTATTTGCTATCACAAAAGTAGTGAGTTTGTGGGGAAGAAAGGATTTGTGAGCCTTAAAAATCAGGAGAGATTTACACTAGTAAATACAAGCTGTCCTTGTACTGTGAACAATTTAGGTGAAGACTTGCATTGTTGTTATTTTGTACCAAGGCCAAGTCAATGGGCTTCTGATCTATGATTAGAGCACATGGATACCATCACATTTTTTTTGTCTTGAAAGGATTGAAGAGCTACAATTTTTTCCTCCCGAATCCAGTATCAGATCCCAAATCTGTTTACATTTTCTTTTTAATGATTCTGGTTGGAGAGTTATCCCTGTAGGAGTCTTTATGATTCACTGCTTCTGACCAGTATCATCATCTCACTGAGACATTGCATCATCTCCAATGTCTGTTCATCGAACTGTTTTCACGTTTCTTGGAAACGCCTCCACTCTAGGACTCATTTCCCTTCCAAACCTAGATTCTCTCAGTCATGGAGTAACAAATTAAAATCAATGAGTGTTTTTTTTATTCTGCACCTGTATTGGCAATGTCTTGCTAGTATTTCACTTTCTAGTCACAGAGATAATTTATTGTATGTACAAAATGCATGTGATTTTCAAAAATATCTCCAGCTGAGGAAAACATGCTGGCATGAGATGGCCAGTTTTGCTGGTTTTGTACTTCCAGCTCCAAAACATTCTCTGGAGTCTGGATTCACACCTTCAAGCTGGGCCAACTGAGTTTGCTTGGGAGCTTACTGTGTGCTGAAATCTTCTGACAATTTATGTTTTCATCAGCTAGCTGATTATGAGGGTTAGATAAACACCAGTCAACCCTTGTGGTTTTGATGTCCACAAGGACCAACCGTGTTACCCGAGTCTCTGTCAAGGCAGCCAGCTCAGGGGCAGTTCCCATATGGTTCTGTTTCCAACTGCAACAGTCATGTTTTCTTTTCCATCATCCTTCACATGGGCGGATAGAATCACCAAGGGCTACAGGCTAAAGCAGCGTACCAGAACTTGTTTCTGCCCATGTGCGAAATTCTCTGAACGTGCTCAGCTTTGTCCCTAAACACAAACTTATCCCTCTGTAATACAAAATATAGAGTCTAAAACTAACCCTGAAGGAAGGGATAAAGATATATAGCAAAGGCTAACAATTCTGCAAGGCCCTCTGTATTTTGTAAGGTCTTTTCAAATTATGTTGACCTTTTGTTTTTCCCATCTTTCTTCCAGCTTGTCCAAAAAGGTCAAGGCAGGATGGAGAACCAAACCAAGTGAACGAGGCTAATTTGGTCTGTAAATTAAATGAAAATTTAACACTGGTTTGAATTCAGTTTCAGCACAAATCATATTCACATCTGGTGCAATCCTGGTCCACTAAAACGGATGGCCCACAGGGATTCCATCAACATAAGAACATAAGTAATCAATTTAGAGTTGAATTTTGGTGCAGAAAGTCAAGCTAACAGGAGAAATTGGATGGGTGAAATGGAAAAGGGGATTGTAGGAAAACAGTTATCACCCAACAAGCTTTGACATTGCCTCTGTCTCCTGGGGTAGAGCAAAAGGGGAAGTGAGGGACCAAAGGAAGCTTTAAAAGCATATCCCCAAACCAGATGTTTACGTATGAACTTGCCATACTCCATACCCAAAAACTTTTTTTGTGTTTGCTGTTCCTCATACCCGTTATTTTCCTCGTATATTTTTGGTCTAAGGCCTGTAACTTCCTTGTTAGTCTTTTAACCCACAAAATTTAATTAGGAGAGCTGATCATCATGGGTTCCTGGGAGATTTGGGCTTTACAAAATGAGACAGCTTCTTTAAACATCTCGGTAGCAAGGAAGAATGCTCCATTTCTCAAAGTTTTTGGCCTGAAATTTTCCTTTGCATTTGGCTACAGAGAAGTGAGTTTAGCCAAGCTTTTCTTGCAGCATTTCTCTATCTACCAGAACATCTTGCTGGGGCTGATGGAGTTACACGTGATGAAGAGTGCTCTTGTGGCTGCTTGGCTCCTACATGGAAAGCACCCAACGCACAACTGACTGAGCAGTTGCAATCACCTCCTGGAAGTTCCAGTTGGAACAGTGTGCATTTTATTTCCAATTTGAAACCAGAATCGTAGGTGCTAAAAGCCATGCTTCCCCCTGCCAGGGTCTGCTCAGACAGTAACGTCTAAAGGGAGTGGCCACGTGATTTCTTGAGGTGCCTCCAGTCGTTTTTTCTGTAATTCCCTCAACATTTCTAAGAAAGGATGTTGCTCTCATCCTCTTAGAGATATGACAATCTGACTGACAGAACAGTCTTTGATTTCTTCTTGTCATGTACAGGGAGAAAAGCCAGACCTAAAATTAAATTAAGTTATGCAGCGCTATGCAGCAATTCCCTGTCATTAGATGTCTAATTCTGTTCCTTTGCAAGAAAAGTTGTGTTGTTACAGAAGCCCTGAATATGATGAAAAATAAAGAAATTGTGCAGTTGGTCAAATAATTTTTAGCACAAGAACATATTTCTTTGGCAGAAGCAGAGGGAAGAAGTGGCTCTGCTTAATAAAGCTGCAAGGTGTAGCGCTGGGACAAATAGAAAGATGTGAGATGTCACCCTAGCTCCATGTTCAGCCTCCCACAGATCACTGATGTGGAGCCAAAGGGGCCGTCGGGACCGCACAGTCTCAGCTTTTGTGTAACGCATGTTGCAGGACTTCCCTGAAGTAATTCCATTTTGAATTAAAGCACAGCATTTGCAAAATAATTATCCAGCCCTGATTCAAAATTGCCGACGACAGAGGAGCCACAACGTCCTCTGAGGGGCTGCTCCAGTGGTTAATTACCTTCATTATTAACAATGTTTGCCTTATTTCTAGCCTGAAATTTTCTGTATCCACTGGAACACTTTCATTTTTCGGACTGAGTAGCCCATTAATACTTTTCGTTCCACTTGTAGAGGACCCATTTCTTTTACCATTTTTCACTGAAACATCTTCAACTCTTTGAGTTTTCAGCCAGAGATACATATTCAAGCCTTCTGTAGGGCTCTTTCCCATTTATCAATGTTGTGAATTTGCAGGCTGTAGAGCAGGATGCAGCAATCTGGAAAAACCTCTCCTGCTGCATGTTTGTATTTCCAAAGATATTCTGCTGACACCGCGGTCTGATTTTTAAAATTTGGGGTTTTTTTTTATTTGTAGTTTTGCCTCTGTGTAACTCAGTTTCTTTGCCCGGGAATGAAACGCTGGACTGAGAAAAAGTGACTTTCCTCTGATTTCAACAAATCACAATTTCACCTGTTTTAGACAAGAGCAGAAAGAACAAATGCCAGGGGTGAGCACTACACGCGTTACGCAGAGAACACGCAAATCTACTTGGTGTCTGTTATGATTACAGATCAATGGAGAAGTGTCTTAATTCTTTACATCTACATTTGATTGATGAGAGTCATGCCAAGAAGATTTAAAATTTGTTATTGCTGGGAGTCCAAAACATTTTTAAGAATCTTTTTTGAGAGGCTGTGCATATGTTAGCAGACCTGCAAGGCAAATTTGTACATTATTTAAAACTTATATCTTCTGAGAGCTAATAAATAACTAATACATTATATGATCCTTCTAGGCAGCCTTGCGCCCGTCGTCATAAGAAACATCCCCCTTGCCAGGAGAGACCTTGAGCAGGAAGGACGTGTCACACTGCCGGCGTTTCTCAAGTGACAGAACATCATTTCGTGCCTGATAAGGTGGGAGAAACACCTGAAACTCTATTAAATATTTGATATCCCTCTTGCCGCAGCATGGTGCAGAGCGCCAGGCTTGACTCTAAAACAGACCAGTTCGGGAGAGTGGGGAGGAAGGACAAATGTCTATGTACCCAAACCCAGAAATATCTATGTACCTGCACACATATGTAAGAAAGATCTCCATCAGGGCAAGGATGTCCTGCTAGAGCATTTCACACTGCTCACAAACAAGTGAAAAAAAGCCCTAAATAATGAGTGAGGGGATACCTACAAATCCACCCTCCCCTTGTGCCACAGAGATGCGGTTGTCAGGGCCCCATTCCCCTTTCTCCTCTGCATATGCATGTGATTTTCCTGCTGGTGGCCTTAACATCCCAAGCATCCATCCCATAGAATCATAGAATCACAGAACAGTTCGGGTAAGAAAGGACCTTCAAAGCCCATCCAGTCCAACCCCCCTGCACGGAGCAGGGACATCTCCAACCAGATCAGGTTGCTCAGAGCCCCAGCCAACCTGGCCTTGAATGTCCCATCCCATCCTGTTCCTTCCTATCCCATGCCAGTCCTCAGTGTCATAATAGCTGCACAGCAGGCCATGGGACCCTTCAGGATGGGGGATCTGCTGGACTGCCATGATAAAGGCGAAGGACTGTGCACAATGCTTCATCCACTGCCAACTAGCACCCCTCAACTAGCTCCTCACCGTGGTCCCTTGTTTCTGCTGAGCTCTGTGTCCTGTTCCTTGGAGGCCATGGGAGGGACTCACAGCAGACAATGTCTGTGAGGTCCCACCACAGCTGTGGACCCAGACATAGATGGGTGACCCAGTGCCTCCCACTACCCTGTCTGGGTGCCAGACACCACAAAGCAGCCACAGTGCATGGAGACAGCAGAGGCAAGACTCCTAAGCAGACAATATTTAACAGTGGTAAAAAAAAAAAAAAGTGAAACAAGAAACAAGACAGGTACAAGGGGAAAAGGGAGGGGATTCAGGGAGGAAGAGAGAAGTGAAAGGAGAAAAGGAATCTCTAATAAGTAGACATTCAGTACGCAAATTAAAACAGATGATCTGACATAACCACAGTGGTGAGGACCTCTAACAGACTCATTACCAGAAAGGGAGTTCCACCTCATGGAAGACAAAGGACTTTGAAAGCTCAGGCTTCATACTATACTAAATCTGTTTGAATATCAGAGCAAATAATTTGGAGACTGAAGGACCAGTGGGGAAACAAACCTAACTGACTCTCAAGCTGATGGAACTGGTCAAGCAAACATTAGAGAATGGAGATTTTATGTAGTACCTCCACTCCATGGAAAAGTGATGGTTTTACCCAGCTTCAGTGTGGAAGGATTAACTCCAGGATGGACAAAGAGAAAGACCAGCAGCTTCTGGTGACTTTATTACAGTCCTTGGTAGACTGGAGGCAGATTGCTCTGGCCCAGCAATTTGGATTATTACAAATTGCACGTCTGTCTTCTTTCTGCTGCCATTGTATCCCAGGTGATGCGTTAATGGGTTCCTACCATGTTCCACCCATTGCTGATGACCTTGCTATGTGTTGCCGTATTGAAGAGCCTCCCTGGATTTCATGAAGGTCTTCCAAAACCTCCTTTCATATTCCACACTTAACAATTAAAGAGTTAATTGTGCCTTCCACTAGAATTCATCTCAACAGTGTTTAGTAACAAGTCAAGTTTGTTGGAAGAATAAAATTGGGGTTTTTATTTAATAAATCTTTTGATACAGAGGGAAAAAAGAGAAACTTTGAAGAATACAAGCCCTTCATGTCTGAACCAGGAGCACGATTTTCAATGCTAAATGCAGGTTGAGAGAAATTGTTCTGAATTGGACTAGATATGTTGACAGCAGCCTTGACTCGAGGCAGGCAGCCTTGTTGGGTAGACTGGCAAACTCATCAATATGAAAGTATTAATGGAGTTAGCCTTACAAAGAGGCTGAAAGCAGAAGCAAATGCTACGTGCTTCAGCATTCGCATCTGGTGGGACGTGCCATTAATGAAATGATCTATGTCTTCATTCAATCTGTGCTTACCTTGAAAGAACTTCAGTGAGGCTCTTTCCGTACTTAAACGAAGGCGGAAGCTTAAGTGTTCAGTTAGATCAGAGCTGTGATTGTTCAGAAAAGCAAAGATTTAGGCTCCAGTGTAAAAGAAATTTTTTTTTTTAAATTGAAGAACCTAAGCACATGTTCAATTCCCTGATCAGACCTTGACATTTACTGGTTGGTGCATAGGACGTAATCAGTGCTGAATTTCTAATTGCAAATATCAAAATAGTCATAAAGGCAGAACAGTGCGAGTGATAACCTTTTCCAGGGTAAGTGTAGATGCTCTACTTGCCTTCGTTCTCCCAGTGCCCTATTATGCAGTATAATTTAGAGGATTATGGGATAATCATTATAGGACCTTCTTCTGATGAAATAAAAAACCAAAGGCAAAGCTGCTTCTCACCTCAACAACCTTAATTTTGCTGGTGTGGCCATCTGCCTTTTTCCAATATCTATTTTTCAATCAACTCTTTTGCTTTCAGGTCACAAAATATTTTTGATACTTAGGCCATTCTGGGGTCAGAAGAGAGATCGTATCTGACACGAAATGATGAACATCCCTCCTATACTGAGTTTGTTCTCCTCTTCCATAAATGGCTCCTTCTGAGATCTGGGAATGGCTGTAATTTCAGGGTTAGTGTTTGAATGACCTTTTCAAGAAATATCTTAATAGCAGGAGAAAGTTTGTGTCTACCTTTCTCATACAACCCACCTGTCACGTTAGCATGGTTATTACAGGGGCATGGACACGGTCCCTGACCCCTGCGTCCCTGGAGGGAAAGGCTTGCAAACATTTAGCAAGGTAAATAACATCACAGGGGCAAGCCAGTGTTTCAGACAAAGTATTAGGGAGCAGGTTATGTCAGTGACTTTAATCCAGGCTTTGTGTAGTACATGTAGTCCCACATTTTCCCCCTTTCCTATATATTATAAGTGTTTTCACTCGGGGACAAGGTATTGTGCACTCATTTACATTAAATCCGCATGGACAGATACTGCCAAGCCGCTGGTACACGGTACCTTCTTCATGCCTCAAAACTCTAAATATCTTGCAATATTTACACGAATTTTCCTTGCAGTCCCCTTTAGGGAGGGCAGAATGGCAGAGGGACAAACTTGTGTTGTCTCACCCAAAGCTGGTGCTGATGTAACAAAAGGATGCAGGTTCCCCCAAACTGACATTCAGCTCACCCCTTGGTCCATGAGGTTTTACCCCCTTATACCTGAGCTCATCAAACCATCCCCCACAAAAAAACCAGATCCTTGAAAGTGAGGCAATCTGCGCTTTACACAGAAAATTATATTACAGAGCCCACCCATTCACCAGGACTGGGTTTTTTTTTGTTTTTTTTTTTGTTTTTTTTTTTTTCCCAAATGTTTCCATAGCTACTCCAAGACAGAGACCCATAAAAGTTACAGCGCCTTTAATCAATCAAAAGCAGAAGATCCCTTGAGGACTTAATTATGTATTTAGGCTGAATGAACCCATTTGGTTTAGATTATCTTCCCTAGTGCTGTCACTTGGAGTAGCCTGCACCTCTAAATGTCATTTTTAGCCTGACGGGATGCTGGGGAGGGAGAAGGAGACCATACTATGGTAGCACTGTCCTTCAGCAAAGGACCTTGGCAGGATGGCATCCTGTAAGGTTTATCTCTGCAGAGAGCAAGCACCCAGGATGCTTCTGACCCTGCAGATCCCTATTCTGAAAATCCAGTGGACACCTAAAGAAAACAGATCATTGCATTGACCCGGAGCAAAGACAGGGAGTGTGGCACCAGAGAGAAAAATGGATGGAGAAAGGAAAAATTTTACAAATCAGATATGGGTTTATTTTGATTTTTAAAAGCTGAAATTTTGTCTAAAAACTAGATGTTCCAATTTGCTACATTTTAGAGACAGTATCAGACAATGCAATTTAAGTAATTTCATTTTATTGAGTCTATAGAGTACTAGTTTAGTAATTTGAAGATGCGGTTGATTTCAGGTCTACTTTCAATCATCTTTCCTCACACCAGGACACTGTTGTTCTTAACCAATCAACAGTTTATTCATTCATCTAGAACTACACACATATATAATCAACATTTCATTCTGATTACACGCTGACATATTTTCAGTGAATACTAAAATTGAAGAAAAAAAAAAAAAGTTTCTCTGTAGGCTTCTTCAAACCTGACATTGGTTGCTAGAAGTTCTGGTCTGGTTTAACCAGCAGCTTCTTCTGAAGTTAATGGAAAGAGATCAGCATCCACACGCGGCAGTTTATTCCAGTTTAGGATAAACGTCTTAATTAGGTGAGATGAATCATCTTTGGGCAGTGTCAGTTTTGTTCCATTCTCTGTGAAGGAAAAGTAAATGATAATTTAGAATACATGTCTAGCTTGGGAGCAGCTAAAATTTCATGAGATGTGACTTCTGTTGGTTTTGTTGTTTTGTGTGGGTTTTTTGTTTTGTTTTGTTTTATTTTAGCTGATCTTAAATAAGACCAAAATTATCACAATAATTTATTTTGGAAAAAAGATTAATTTTTGTGGGGAAGACCATCCTTAGGATGTCCCAGAGCCTGGGAGATCTTGGTGCAAATCCCTGCCTAATAGTAAGTAGAGATTAGATTTGAAAATGAGCTTAGCTGTAATTAGAGAGCTAATTATTAGCTAGAGGGGTTTTTCAAGACAAACAGTTGCTTTTGTTGAGAGTGCTTCAGACTGTGTGAAATATCTAAGTGGTCACTAGGACAAAGAAAGTGAGCGAGACTGCTCTCCCAGCTTTGGGTTTAAGTGTTGCACCATGAAGGGACTTCCAGTGCTCGTTTGCTTATTTTAAAGGATTAGAAGGATTTAATGTTGACTCAATGAGAGTGTTATTGCTCAAATATCATATAAAAGGATGGCTCATGCTTTCCTGGGAAATATGGGATCAGTTTCTGATAGACAGGAGAGGAACCATCCAGGATACCCAGTACTGGGCTGTGGGTGAAGCCAGTGCCTTACCACCAACTCCTTTCTGAGCACGGTTCTGTATGTCTTCTCTTGTTATATTTTGGGGCAAATAAAGCACAGAGTTTTTAGATTCCACTTAAAAAAATAAAGGAGAAAAATCTATTTGGTCCAAAAGGCCTTTTGATTCCAGTTTCTCAGTTTCACTGCTAGAAGTAGAAACTCCAGAAGTGGGGACAGCAGTGATGTCCCACTCATGGTGCCCATGGACCCCTGGGAGCCATGACTGCAGAAATGCCACCTTCTGACAGGAAAACTCATCCTCCCTCCAGACCTCCTTGGGTGACCCTGGCAAGGGAAGACCCCATTGATGAGAGTTGCCCCCCATTAGAGAAACTCAGCTACACACCTTTTTGGGCAGTGGCCGCCTCCTTCTGCCCTGGGATGACAGTGAGGATGGGAAGAGGTTCACAGCTCTTTGACAAACTGCAGCCTGCATGACCGTGACCTTGGGTTTGGTGGCCTAGGGGTTTTCATGGTCCTCTCACCCCCCCGAGTGCCCTCCAAGCCTCCATGATCTGCTCTCTCCCATCTTCTCCCACTGCAGCTTAACTCCAGTAGATGGCGATAGGATATAAAGCATTTTGTTAACTCTTCCATGAATTGGTGGGGTTTTATGTTTAATTCATTTTAATATTTCACCTTTTAAATAAATTTATTTTCATATTCCAAAGTTATGGCTGCATTTGGGTTCATTTATCTTTCGATATTCTCTTTTGCTTCTCATGCTGTACAATTAATCTCACATTGAGAGTCACAGTCAACTTCTTACTGCTCTTGCAAGTTTGGAGGAACTCCTCGATAATGCCCCAGGACGAGGGATGCCATCAATATCATCCCTTCGGGATTTTTGATCCATCTGCTTTTACTCCTAGGTCTACGACCTTACTTCTCAGATCTGCAATTGATTTTCCTGACCTCCTATAAGATTGCTACAGCCAAAGGGAAGGTCAGCCACCACATTTTAGGGCTCGGAGCAAGAGGCATTCTCTTGAAAAGGTAATTTTTTCACCTTAAGCATGTAAGAAATCCTATATACCTATGAGCAATCAGAGTCTGAATCCTGACAGCTGAGTGCCTATAGAATGGAAAAATGGGGAAAACCTAGCAAATTTGGATTTTGTAGATGCTGTGGAACTTTCCAGTCTGGAATTACAACACAATAAAATAGTGATGCAATCTCACACCTGCAGTCCCTAATTCCCTTCAAGGATATCTATCCAAGTACAAGCCATAGACATCCCAGTCTGAGTTATTTGGAAGGCAATCTCAAAAAATACAGTTTTCAATATTGCTTGCTCAAGTCTATTTAGTCGACGTACCTCTTAAGTTGGGATACACACATTTTCTGCCATTGGTTCTGTCTTGCTTAGGACAAAGCATCATCTGAAACAGGCACTGAGGTGATTTCTAAAACCCTGGTTGTCATGGAGACAGGAAGAGGCTGACCGCCTCCTGGTTGCAGAAGGGGAGAGTGAGCTACAGCAACTTCTCACCGAGAGATATTCCGAAGACTTTTGACATCTGCAAGTCTGCCATAGAAACATTTCTTTATCATAGGGGGCAGTTAGACCACAATTCTCTGAGGCACTTGCTGTAGCATTATAAAAGATCTTAAAAAAATGGAAGAACAATTCTTACCTTTTATTCAGCTTTCCTGAACAGTTTGATTATTACAGACGAAAGATATAACCCCACACGTATGTATCCTCTTAATAGCAAAATTCTAGTCAAGACAGCAGTAATGACCTTCATCAGGTACCTTGTGTTCCTTAGCGTAATGCAAAGAATCAGCGGAGATGTGCATGTAAAATCCTAACCCCTGCCTTTATAGGAAAGCCACCTCACATCTTTCAGAAAATCTAACGAATGTAGCCAATAGCCAAATCTCCTGAGCACAGAAGGGTATGTCAGGTCATTAGTCAGTTAATTGTGGTAATTGATACACCAATAAGTACATTTTTCCCCACCATTATTATATAGTAGCCAGAAAGATTTATTGATTTCTTTTTTTCTTCAAAAGGAGGTGAAAGCTTTTATGGAAAGCTTTATTGAAAACTTATTCACCATCTGGAAGCAGAGAAGCCATTTAGCTTTCCCCTATGCAGAAAAAAAAAAAAGGTGGTCTATGTGGATCAATCCTTCAAGTGTCCTATTTCAATCCCAACAGGCAATGGAACTTCTTGGCACTGCCCGTGTGAGTGCAAGCCCTTGCACTTGGGAATTTTGGTGCTACCAAGACCACTCTTTCTTTCATCAAATGCAAACCAAACTTCTGGAACCTTCCACAGCGACCAGGAAGACCCAGACTTCAACAACTCAAAGCAACCTATACTACGCTAACTGAAATCAACCCATACTCCAACAAATCAAAGCAACTCATACTTCAAGAAAGCAACTTCCCAACAATTGCACAGTTATTCCATATGGATGAAAGCATGTGCACTGAATACCAGGCACCTACTGATAAATTACTGTGTTAATTACAGCATGGCAGAAGCTTCTTTGCCATAATGGGTGTGCCGAGCCAGCTGCTGAACCACTCCAGCCTTAACTGCGCTCAGTTATTATCCCCAAACTTTCATTTTCCAGCCAAGATCCCACTCTTCTCTCCATCCTATCATCATTACTGTTAGTGACTCATCCTAGTGAAGACTGAACCTTCCTGGTTGATGTTGAGGGCCTCAGCTGTGAGGGCCAAGTGAACTTAGGCACGAGAACTCAAGGCAGAGTAGAAATACCGCACGGGTGAAGCCGGCCAAAGTTAAGTACGGAGAAAGAGAGACAGTTTACATGTGCTCCAGCTTGAAATACAGATCAACTAATTCTCTGGGTAGTTTGAGATCGCACATCTCGAAGCGGTACTGTTGGCTTGGCAGGTACGTGCCAAGGTTTAAATGACGTTTTTCTGGTGCAGCCAGCTTTTCTGACTTTGAATGCTAATCACATGTCGCATTTGGCATGAAGCCTCTTCTGTTGCCTGGGCTGAAGTACCTCTGCTTGATCACCTCAGCCTCCTTTAGGAGAGGAATTTCTCTGCTAATTTCAGAGAAAAAGCCTTTCCTTGAGAAACAGGATCTCACATTTCCAGAACTTTGGAAACTGTAGTGGAAAAGAGATGCTTTCTATTTACAAGACTGAGTTAACGCCAGCGTTTCCCTGCAGAAAAGTGCAGATTGATATACTAGAGAAATGAAAGGAACAATAAAAGCGGAACAAAGGCAAATGGAGAAACGGTTGAAGTGATTAATTGTGAATCCAGGAGTGGCAATTCATTTATGCATGTAATCTGCAATTTGCATAATCCTATACTGAAAGCCAAACTGTTCAACCATTATGCATATTCAGGCTTGATTCCAGCAGACCCAACTTCTTCATGATCTGAGCATCTGCTTATGAGATTTTACTGAGCAGGGCTGGAATAATTCATGTGTCTGAAGTTGAGCATGTCATTTGCTGAAAGAATAGTTATTTTTGATGGTATTCAGAGGAAGATCGCATCTGATCTGGCCATCTAGATGGCGAACCAGGTGCGTATAAGTCCCACTTTCTCCATTCTAGTAGCAGATCCTGTCCCAAGCGGATGGATGATGTTGGGAGGCTGAGAGAAGAAAGTCTTCACTCTTTTCGCTAAAGCACAGTCAAACAGTGATGTGCTTTACAGGGGTAAAACCCAACTCATCCCAAAACAAACCAAAAAAACCCCAACAAACTGCATGAGATAGGAATATGTTTCTTGAATCAAAACCTCAGTCCATCCTGCGAGTCCACTTAGACATGAAGTACCAGCCTCTGTGCCGCAGTGCTGTGATAAATCTCTACACATTTCACGCTTGAAAAAGCACTTTTGACTTTAAAGAAGAATTAAGCTAAAAGGGAACCAATACTGGAGCTTAAAAATGGGTTTCATCAAGGAATCAAACCACAGTCCCTGGTTTTGTCATTGCAATTCAATGTAATGAGGGAAAAAAATGATGCAGAACAGTTCAGTTACTGTGTTGGAAAGCAGGAAAGGGAATGATGGAACACATCAAGGGCAGGCTTGTACCCAGACCAGGGTAAAAATAAGTCCTCTTGTTTATCCCTTGAAGGACTATTGTAACACACTATATTCAGTTAAAATATAACAACAAAACCAAAAATCCACTTATTTTGCAATAAAATGATCACTTGCTCAACAGTTTTTAGAAGGAACAGACACCATCAGCAGGGAGAAATGTAATGAAGTGCCTTTGCTTCAGGTCTTGACGGGCTGTCTTTTCTAAAGGGAACAGAGATTCTGGAAGACAGCCGAAGGAGCATGGGGAAAACAAAAATCTTGTAATGCTGTCCTAGATCAACCATCCAGTTAGGATAACCCCAACTGTTGATTGCTTTGTCTATGTGTATAGTTATTGTCAACAATATTAGTCACTGCACTATTGAACGTTATTTTTTAACGTGACTGAGATGTGCGTAACAGCATTTAGTGGGAGTTTTGAGAAGTTAAGTGCATATGAAATTCCCAGTGTGCTCCTGTCTTCAAATGCCTTAAAATATTCAACCCAGAGGCACAATGGCTCCATTTTTTGATTGTGGTCTTTCTTTGCTTGTGGTTGCTGTGAGGGCAAATTTTACAGTAAATGGGCAGTGAAATTCTGGTGTTATTTAATCTGAAATAATGAAGAATTACCACTGTCTACGCTCAGGCTCTATTGGGTCCAAAATGGTAATTTGCAGAGTTGAGGGAACCTAAAACCAAAATTCCAGCTTTTTGGAAGGAAGCTGATGCTTCTAATAATTATCAGATAAGAGCTGGAAATTGTTATTGCCCACAAGTAGGTACAAGGCTGGTAGCGATGCGGAGCTCTTACACATGATTGTATCTTGTATTTAACATAGCCCAGAGGGAGCAGACGTGACCCTTTCCTAATTCTCCATTCAAATGTAATCCAGTAACCTGACCACAAAGTTCACAGCAGAGTATAACAGCCTCATCTCTGTCTTGCAGTTGATGGAACTGTGCTATAAAACCTTGGCTGATTTCAAGGACTCAGACTATGAATTTAGAATTTATAAGAGCCAAGGAAAGAAAAAAAAACCAGAATAAATTGTCTCATGGTTCATCTCCATGCCAATGCATAATTATTATCTGTGTATTTTCCATGATATATTGACTAGACAGAGCTGTCATATAATTTTTTTTTTCCCATTTATTTATCTTGGGCATCTTCTCATCCTTTCTGTTCTGTGTCTTTCCCAGCGTTTTCTTGTCAGAAAGTAGTTTCTGTCCATTCTGATGGTTCCCTGTAGGGTCTTTTATTGCTTAAACCTGTTCAGAACAGATTCTACTTCTACTCTTTACAGCCCACCTTCACATGTCAGCGGCTACAACTGTTCCTTTTTACATCCTTCTACCCATCCTGAAAAAAAAGATCCATAAAGCCCTTTCATTTTTCACTGGAAAATAATGTAGAAAGTCACGTATTACCTGTGCTTGTATAAGAAGTTTGACAAAGCATCCTGGTGACAGAGTGATAAAGAATCTTCTCTGCTACGTATTTTCTTAAAGCCTTCTAAAACCAGTTTGCTAATGGAAAAGTTTCTAGAAAAAAGCCCAACAGAAGCACAAAGAAAATTTTCTTTGATACATATGCTGACCCAGTGGTTACTTAGCCCTTCAGAGTGCTACTTCTAGGAGTGGGTAATCCCTCTTGCCAAGAGTTTCAAAGCTTAGGAATTCAACATCATTCCTTCAGGATGAGAAGAAATCTCATGTTAGGCTCCTTTGGAGACTTCCTCTGGGGAGCATTTTGTCAGGCAGGCTGCTCAACCCAAGGACAAGGTTGAGAAACCCACTACTGCAGTGGGATATCAGCATGTGTTTGTTTAAAGCTGCAGTTGCTTTTCCTGTCCCAGACACCACCTGATTGAGGGCAAGTGAGGTGCCAGGCTTTCCACGGCAAAAAAAACTTAAATCTAGATTCATGAAAATTTCCTTGATATGTATAAACTGACTCATGTCCCTTATTTTTATTTTACCAAAAAAAATCACAATAAAAAAAAAAAAGAAAGATACTTTCAACTACTGTCCAGATTTCTTCATCTCTTTGGCAATCTATAATTTCTTTTTATCTCCAGGTAAGTCTGAGGGTGATGGACTTAGAAATGCAGCAAGACCTAAGACAAATGGAAAGGTCTCTCACCATTACTCTCACTTTCCTCTTCCCTTTCAAAGACTTTTGTTTTGATCAGTTATAATAATAATACTTGTAGAAAAATCTGAAGAAAAATACCCTTGACTGAGGCAGAACCTTCAGATCATTCATACCCTAGACACAACCGGCCATTCGAGTAGTTTGGAGCAGTTTAAAGGAACAAAGTTTACATTATAATTTCTAACAGACTAATCAGGCCAATCAGTTTTACAGAACACATATATATTTGTCTGAAATTTTTGTAAATTAGGTAATGGAGATTTTTCTAGCAGCATCTCTATTTATAAGACATTAGCAACACCAGACTGTGATCTTTTCCAAGTTATCGTTAGCAACGTTGTGATTCTGGTGATGTTATAATGTTATTGCAACATTAATCAACAGGACAAGTCATGCACTAAGCGTATCATGAAGTTACTAATCAATTACCGTTGCTTGAAATGCACATAAGTATTATGTAGTTTATGGATTAAAATATCATGTTCACAGAGAAAAGGTAATGCTTTCTGGATAAGAGATCCTTGACATCCATGCTTTATCATGTTTTCAAAGCCAGAAAGATCAGCTGTAAATAAAGGAACAGCATAGGATTTGGCTTTTGTTAGAAAATGTAGTCCATGATTCCTAATAAAGGATTCTAAAGAGATATTCTGCCAATATACAGCATTTTCCAGAACGTTAATACTTGTGTGAGAATGTTGAAAGGATGAATCCTGTTAAAGAATTTGGTTTTAACTGTTTTTTGGATTTATTTAAATCTAGCTGTTGACAAGCCTGGTTGTTCAAACCAAACGGAGTTAGGGAGCGTGCGTTTAAAGCCCATCGGGCTGCCAAGAGGTTCAAACACCTCTCTGGTGTTTCCTGGCGAAGGTTCTCCATCCACATGAGGCTGCTGCAATCTCAGCAAACCTTTTTCTCTTCCTCTCCTGACTATGCTGGCACATGGCCTTTGGGCGCATTGGGACAGAAACCAGAAACAGGTTGTCCAGAGAGTTGGTGGATGTCCCATCGCTGGAAACATTCCAGGCCAGGTTGGACAGGGCTCTGAGCAACCTGATCTGGTTGGAGATGTCCCTGATCCTTGCAGGGGGGTTGGACTGGATGGCCTTGAAAGGTCCCTTCCCACCCAAACCATTCCATGGTTCCATGATTATATGAAATTAGGAACACAGATAGATCCAAATTGCTGAATTCATGAGTCAGCCCAAAGCGAGGTGGGATTCAGGAGATCAGCCTGGAGCTCAGGTTTTTTCTCCTGACTGTGCTGTGCATAAGGGCTGCTGAGACTTAAGGTACTTAAGACAACATGTAGGTACCAAGTGTTCTGGTTTGGCTTTCCCTCTTCGCACCAGGTACCTAAAATTAGGCTCTGCACTTGGGATTCTCTGCTTTGTCATCAAATTAGCTCAGCTCCCACGCTTTCTGCAGGTGATCACTGTTTATGCAGTTCTCATTTTCCAGGTACCAGAGCGAGACCCTGGCGACTGGTTTGCAAATACGCCGAGGATTCACAGCTGCAGCCAAAGTCAGAGGGAATTGCACTTTGAATAAAAAGTGCTAAATTCAGCTAAGCGCCCTGAAATATCCGATCCGACGTGTCCTAGCCTGGGTATCCAAAATCAGTGAATAACTCTAAATGTAATCTTATTGTGCCTCACTTCCCTGTCTGAAAACAAGGGTTAATAATTGCCTCTTATCTCACTGAGGTGGCAAGAAAATAGCCAGAGTGAATTTGTGAAGTGTTCAGCCACTGTAGCAAGACGCATCGGAGAAAAAGCGTACAGGAAATTAATAATTCTGTCTTCAGAGCAAGTTTTGAGATGTGTGGAGCAAATCGAGCCTGGCTGACACACTGAGAAACAAGAGAAAAAAAAAATATAGAATATCTCTCAGTCGGTGGAGAGTAGTCCATCCTGTGAGTGAAATTAAGAAAAATGTTGCATGATTTTATGAGGACGAGCATTGAGACGAACCGATGAAGAATGTCCCAAGGGCCCTGAGCCAGGGCTTTTCTCCCAGCCCTTACATAAAGGGCTCTGTTTTGCAGGTCTAAAAACATTATTGAAATTTATGGACAGATGTGTGCGTATGAGTTGTGCCATATCTGCATTTATCTTCTTCAGGGAGCCTAGGGAGAGAGGTTTCATCCCAGAACAATCTGTGCTGTTCCAAGATCCCTGTCTAAAAGATGGATAACTCATCTGCAGAGAGGGATGACTCCTTCTCCAGAGGTCCCTGACTCTTCTGCTCGTTATCAACGGAGGTCAGATTATTAGCAGGGGAAAGGTATTTAAATTTTTTCAGAAAAACTTATGGGAGATGAACTGCAACCTGTGTGGTTTCATAAATCAGTTTTAATTTACTGTGTGTGTCAATGTTTGGTGGGTATTTGAAGTAACTCAGCAAGGAACATTCTTATTCATAAGTATAAAAATATAGTCATATTAGCAAAATGAAAGCTTTGATCTTTGGACAGACATAAAACATTATTTGTTTGATGATTCGCGTGGTTTATAATAATGAATGCGTTACTGATGTCAAAGGTAAGCAACACAAGCCATTCAAAACGTTTGCCAACAGTGCCAAATACTTCAGACCTTGAAGGCTGTTGGTGAAGTTGTGTATTCCTGAACGATGCCAGCAGCAAAGACAAATGGGCTTTGAGAGCTGCCCAGAGGGAGGAGGATCCTCAAAAACTCCAGTCCTCTCCTTTCAGTCAGAATTCTGGCAACAAAAGACCTTATTCCCTCCAGGCTACCTATGTGCTTCCTTCTCATAAGGAAATTTTTATTTTCATTCAATGCAACTCAAACTCTGATTTCTCAGTATTTGAGTACCTTTGTAATGAATTTTTTTTTAAATTCATTTTTTTAAAAATTCATTTTTAAAAAATTCATTCATTCAATATGGCTATTCCTCTGGTTAGTGTTTTTAAGGGGTTACATGGCCCTTTACATGTTGCTTAGGAATGGTCTCAGTTCCTGTAAGGGGTTTTTCTTCTCGTTAGTGGAAAGCCACAGTCTGGGCTGACTTTCAGACACTGAAAGTCAAATTTTTACTTTCAAAATTTTGACTTCGGTCAGGGCAAATTTTGACTTTGCTAGGGGCAAATTGTGAAACGGAGCTTCAGTATCTGTCCTGAAACTCTACAGAGGAGGAAGATGTTTCGTACAAGGCAAGGGGAGCAGCCTGTAAAGCTTTCTTCTTGTCTTGTATTACAGTAAAAACTGTGGTAGCCCAAGGGCGGACAAAAGGACTGGCAAAGTCTGGAGGAAAAAGACTTCACAACGACTGAGACCTACTCAAGATTTCTGTAGCTACACCAAGGAATCTATTCATCTAAGCTGATAATAAATAAAGTATATTATACCATTTCCTGATACCTCATCTGATTCATTGCACAAGGTTTTAATGATAGTGGTAAAGCCAATTTCTCCCTTCCTGACAGTACTTATGCACAAACTGGTAAAATTATACACCAGTGATTTGATTCAGTTGTAAATCATGCGGCAATTTATCAATTTTTATTTTTCCCTTTAAAGAGATTGAATACTTTCTATCACCATCGCTATACAGAAAACATATGCACATCTCTAGTATACGAGAACGCAAAAATCCCTCTCCTGTGAAATATGGCTTCAGTGACAGATCCTCTCATCCAGCAATTTCAGACCCTCCCAAGCTGGGCTTTTTTAGGCTCTGCAAGATCCTTGTGCTTCAAACATTAGTGCCAGCCTGGTTCACTAGGAGCTGCTGGAAGATGCAGGTTTGGGAGCCTGGTCCCACTCTGGGCATGCAGGAATCACCCTTTGCAGTCCCCAGCTGCTCTTTGCAGCATGGTGGAGATGTGCGGACCTTACTCCTCTGGGCAAAGTTGTTTTCTCCAGTGCTTCCAGTTTCCACTTTTATACTAAAGATTCGTCATGGTCTGAGCTCTTGCACAGCCTTCTCTCAGCAACACATCTGAAACCTCCAGACAGGAGTGAAGGCTTTCAGAGGGGCATCTGGACACCCATGCTTGTCAGCTGGTGGCAAATGACCCTTCTCCGCCTTCATCGTCTCCACAATGCACCTACAAAGATATTCAAGAGAAAAAAATTCTAAATTAAAAAAGAATTAAAAAGATTGCATTTGCTGTTAGATTAGGAACAGAGGAATAAAAGGAACCTCAGGGGTCATCAAGCCCACTTCTATGGTATTGCAAGTGACCATACGATATTGCTTGCTTCATAATTGTTCCTTAACTTCTCAAACATCGCCATTGAAGAGTGGCAATACATGTATCTCTCTGACTTCCTAAGGCTATAAGATAATAGCCATAAATCAAACTTTTTTATTGGAAGTTTTGAAGTTCTCAGTCTCTAAATGGGTTAGAGATTTTTTTGAAAGTTTGCGTCAATGTGCATTCACAGACTGAAAGGAATATGGCTACGCCTCTGGTTAAATAAAAATCTCGGTCTCTTGGATGGTCTTCCAGAACTCGGACCAAAAATCTAATGGAGTAGAGATTAACAATGAGGATCCTTTTGCATCCTCCTAAGCAATGCTACAGATCCCAAAGAAGCAGCAACTCCATCCTTGGTCAATCATGACATGCCTGAGATGACCTGATAGTGCATTTCATGCACTCCTCCAAACAGTATTTGAGACAAGAACACGATTAAATGGTCGTACGTGTGATATATACTGATCTTTAGTTTAACTTTTCTTTCATTTATTTTCCACAAATAAGCACACACCCTTCTCCTTCTCTAGAACTTTGTGCTGGAAGATGATGGCAGTCGTTTTTGTGGTGCAACACAAAATACCCAGCTGAGACTCCAGGCATTAACTCTGATTAAGATGTTTCTCCATGCAGTTTGTCAGACAGAGAAGAGCCTAAGCATTTGTATCCCATCCAGTTAAAGCAGATGTCTTCACTATAGTAGACAAATGCAATAACTAAATTGAAGTCCGTTGCTTCTCGACTGAATGTGATACATACTAATCCTCCGCACAGTTTAAAATAATAGCTGCAGATCAAATTAGACCTGGCCTTGATTATATTAATTTTTCTTCGCAAATAAGACCTTGCCCCGTGCCAAATTCCATAACTTGTGTCATACAACATCTATCACTTGAATCAATTTGCTGTTGAGAAGCTGATACAACATTGAATTAACCCATTTTATTATTATTCTTTTCTATGGCATATTTATTGTTTGGATTTGTCAGAAATTGCAAAATAAAGCCTTCAAGCCCTGAGGTTGAGGATTGCAGTAAGGCTCTTCAACTTCAAGGGTTGATCTCAACATGTCCTCAGAGCTGTGATATTTCCCTTGAGTTATTTACATCTTTCCCAGAACAGAGATACAAGAAAAAAAAAAAACCTGTCCCAGTGCAGAGCTCATTCCAGTGCAGTCGGGCAAATAGTTTTGATGTATTTCTTGCGTGCTTTTGAAATATAATTTGATTGAACCACCAGCGACACAGGCAATCGTGGTAAAGAGCCTTCATCACAAGATCACAGGTTATAAAACCAGTGATCCAAGGCGTTTGAGCTCTGGCTCCCGAGATTCATTAAACGCTCTTCTAATTATCCTCTCTATAATCAACATGTCATTCTGCACATCAGACTCAGCACACACCCTCCAGCTAAGGCTTACCTTCACATGCAAGAAGCTTTCTGACATGGAGGAAATGGAGACAATAGCTTTGAAATTAAACTAGCATTTTAATCATTTATTGATCTGTTGTTGTAATGATGTGAAGCTACATCTTACACCGTGACCATCTGTAGTTTGCAGTTGAGAAATCTGAAATAATTTTGACTGTAATATTTTTTTTGACATGGCAATTATGGAGAGGACAAAAAGCTTTTTTGTAATTTTCTTGTTAAATAATAAAAAACAGATGTAGAACGAAAGGTGAATAGGATTAAGCCCCATTATCAAAGCCTCTAACGTAATTAATCTGGTGTTTGGGGGATTTGTAACGTGAAGTAGATCAAGCCAATCTTTTCCTTTCCTTCTTTTTCACTGTCAGCAGCTAGAAACTGCTGACCCCCAAACCGTATTTAAACAAATACTGGAGTGTGTGGAGGGGGCTCAACACTCATTTCAGTGCGGTGCCAGAAATGCGGTTACGTAGAGGAGCAGGTTTTGAGGCTTTTCAGCCCTCCTGCTATGCATTGGTAGTCCAGCAGGTCACAGCAGAGCGACTCAGCTGGTTCACAAAAAGGTTGCTACCACACGTAGGCTCTCTTCTGCTGAAAAGAAATTTTTTTTTTTTTGCGTGGATTCAAGGAAATTAGCACAGCCAGCTCTCAGTCCCACAGCTCAGAACTTGTGTGTGCAGTCTGGTGGGAATACTTGGTCGCCCAAGGGCTCCTTGGCAGAAATAAGATGTCACAGACAGAGCAGCAGACTGTGAATCAGGAAATCTGCCTTCCCTTCTTGGTTCCGTCATCCATTTTTTTATAGACCTGCACCGTTTTCAGCAACCCCTTCCACGTGCTTTCTGCAAAGGCGGGGGGGGCAGACTGCAAGTCCATTGGAGCAAGGTGAGCATCGCTGCATCTGTTAACCTACAGCACTCAGCTCAGATCCACACTTAAAGCCTTGCTCAGTCTTTTCATGAAACTCGTTATAGTGTCGTTTGTCTGGAAATCGTATGCCATCTACGGTGATTTCCAAAATCCAATATTGCACAGGTCATTCAGAGGGCATCTGAGTGCCGGGAGAGATCCTGCCCTTAGCATTGGAACTGGCAATGAGATTTCAGCTGAGCAATTCCACGGGACACAGTGAAAAATGCATGAAGAGACACTGAATTTCATATCCGATATTCCAGAGTTATTGATATGGAGATACCTGCTAGCCAGGTCTGGTTCCTCCACCTCTATCAGCAGGGACTTTCCCAAGGGAGGAGTGCCTGGCTCATTATGGATATCTGTACTGTGATATCACCAGCTTCAAGGAGAAGCAGTATGACAGAAATTACAAAAGGATGCTCTTACCTCTAGAGACACTCAAACTAAACCAAAAATAAGACTTTGCACATGAACACAAAGGAGTGGAAGAGCACAGGTCAAGCCAGGGATGATGCTCGTCACCACCTGAGCAATTATCCCTGGGAGAAGCAATGTAACTTGGTTCCTTCCAGGTACGGCAGTGCCTTACTCTTTGCCCGTGGCATCTCCAGCCTGAATGTTAGCATATTAAGTGATGAAATTTTAAATACTGTATTTATTGGCACATTATTTGATTTTATGGTAGGAAATGGACTGGAAAATGTACAGAAAATGAGAATAAAACTGTTTTATATTTTCAGATGCCATGGGATCACACTGTAAAGTTGACATGATAGCCTCATTACCTTCTTTCTCTCGCAAGGGTGATTTTACCAACTGCTAGGAGTTAGTTAATTGGTTACTGTGGCCTACTGCAGATTATTCCTTGATTAGTTCTGCCTCTCTCATCTTAGGAAAGTGAGACACAATCTGCTTGAGGCCTGTGGCTTCTTCTCTGGGAGGCCCGTATGGGTATCGTTCAGGTGGGAGAAGGTTTCAGAAAATAATACCATCCTGCTGTTGCTGTGCAATTAAGCGCACTCTATAAAAATACAGTGTATTGTCATGGTCGTTTGTTCAATCACAATAATCCAAGAAGAAAACCATCTTACTATCTCACATACCAGCTTCTGGAAAATATATTTAATAGAGTTTTTGCCTACTCTAAGGTGAACTGAAGTTCATCCTAAGTCTTTAAAAGTTGTCTGATGCCCAGCCCAGAGGGCAGAGGTGTCCAGTTGTGTCACTCGCAGCAGTAGTGGCTTTGTGGAAAGCTTCAGCCTTGAAGCTCTCAATGCCGACAGGCGCTGTGATGAAGAGGATGGTCTGAAAGCTTAGGTGTGGGGAAGGACCACGAACTCTGTTCTTCCTTCAGCCAAGCTGCATGCAGTGTGTGCATATCACAGAGAAAAAGCCTTATCCAGTTTTCAAATTGGAATATGTTCTTTTTTTTTTTAATAATAGCTAATTTTCCCCTCTCTCCTGTGATTCCCACAAACCAGTGCCAATCTCCCCCATCCATGGGCCACTTTTACACTGAAAATTCGGCAGCTCTGTGTGGGACAGATCCAGCTCTAGCTTAAGCTACATGATTCAAATGATACGGCAACTTCATTTGCACCAGGGCTGAATGCAGCCGTAATTGTCTGGAGGTAACGAATAGGGGACACCATGCTGTGGCAATGCGGGTTGTGTTTTGGAAGATGGATAACTCTTTCAATCTAATAGCTCAAGTGCAGCAGTTTAACCCTGGAGTGCATTTTCCAATTGTTATACCTTGCTTTAGCCACATGATCCAATTGACTTTAACGGTAGTCATGCAGCCAAAACTGCTGTGAAGCTCAGAAAATGTATCCTCTGATGTCAAAAGAGAAAGTGTGATACTGAAAGTAAATCAGGTATCCTTCCAAACCACTTGAAATATGAAAAAAACATACAAAAGGAAAGATAATTTTGATCATTTTTTCTTTTGAAACTACAGAGAAAAGCAGAAGAGTAAACCTGGCTTTCATCAGTAAAGCCACTGTAGCTGTTCACAAATAAGACTTGTATTAATGAGTTCATCAAAATCCCAACCCTCCACTATGTTTAAATACCATATATATTTGGTCAGCTTTTAATTAGACATTTAATCAATGACTTTTAATGGAAGAGGATTGCAATTATGCAGTATCAACAGATACCATAGGAGATTTTGCCTACAACTGGTGCAACAAGAGAGTTTTGAATCAATCTTCATTTTCTGAGTTTAATGTTTATTCATAAAAATGGGTCATCTGAAATACTAAGTGGCAGCTTTGCAAAAAGCTACAATTCTGGTCCCACCACGAGAACAGGCTTTGAAGGAGGAAGGGCAGATCCACAGCCCATTGAAGTCAATAGGAGAGACGTTACCTGCCGAGATCATGATGAAAGACCTGAGAAATAGAGAGAGGAGGGGGTAGAGATGACAGAAAAAGGTATAGCAGAGGGGGCAAAAATAATGGGGTTGAACTCAGCAGGAAAGACAGGCAGGAAGAGCAATGAAAGCTCAGGAGAGCTGTTTTGCATGCCAAGCGAAGAGGAACAGAGCAGGGGGCTGAGGTTATGGAGAAGAAAGCAATAGCTCTAAAGCCTCAGAGAGAGAGACCTGGATCTTTGTCGAAAAGTCTTTATAACCAGTAATGTAATACCTTGCAGCCAGGTCTTCTGTGACCCATCCGCTTGAACCAAGTGGCTTTCACAGGCATCATCAGCCTGCCATGGACCAGGTCTATCATACCACCTGTGTGGAGTTACAAACCTGGCCGTTTGCAGCAGAGCACAGAAACCCATGTGCCCTTTTCTAAGAGATCTGGAAGACAAGTTATGTTTATTTAAAAACTCTTTATTTTTTTTGGGGGGGGGAAGTCAAGAATGGATCCAGACAAAACATTATTATTATTATTATTATTATTATTATTATTGCCATTAACATTATAATTTACTTTAACATGTATGATTTATTGTGCCTTGAAAACATGATCAGATACAATGGTGAATATGTCTACACACCACATGAAGAAACAACCTCATCAGTCAGCTTAAGCCAACTCAAGTTCTGCTTAAGCCAACTCAAGTTCTCGCAGCGGAGGGCTTGATTATTTACATGTAGAGTCTTAAAAAAATGAACAACTCCATAATTCCTCTGAAACACATTTTGCCTTGTCTGTTTGACTTGGAATAGTTTCATCCACAAATGCAATCACCATTTTGGACTCTTTGAGAAATACTTTGGCAAACGGCATTGCCTTGAGGATCACAGGCTCTTTTCTATTTGTTCATTTTACAATGTTTAGTCTCAGAAAGGACGTCTCAGAGAGGACCCCTTTGTTGCACCTTATTGTTCACAGTCAGACACCTCGCTTGACAGATCATCATCTGCTAGGGACATCTATCATTTTGACTAAATGAAATGAGCCATTTCAATTTCTCAGATGTCAGAGATGGACGCAGAAGGAATTGTGTGTTTACGTGTGTGCCTTGGGTTTAAGAACCTTAGGAAAACCCCCAAAACAATAATATTAAGGTAAGAAGAATTTGAGAGTGAAATGAACCTTTATAACAGAAGTTACGTGCCGAACTCCCTGGGCAGCCAGCAGAATTAAAATTGAGAAAATAGCAGATTTAGCATCAACCCAGAGGGTCCAGAAGATGAGCAGCACTCTTATGTGGGGATGTCCCACTAGTACCACACAGTTAAAGCACAGTGCTTCAGAAAGTGCCCTAGTTTCTACCACAGCCATCAGGTTTTCACTCACCTGCCCAAAATACCTGTTTACAGGCAACCTTGGACAAAGATCCATGCTGATGGTGCTGGTTCCCTGGTGAGACACTGGGTGCAATTGTTGTCTCCATCATGTCAACTGGCCAATTGGACAGAGTATGGACTTGGGTTGTTCCCGTGTCCTCTCTCTTCCAGTCGTTACTTTCTTCTGGAAAAAAAAAAGGCTGCACTGTGTGCTCATACATTGTAGAAACCACTGAGATCTTCTCCAGCCATCAAAAAAAGTTTCTTCAGGGACCGCAATCAACTACAAACACCAATCTATAGGAAGCTGGCTTTCATTTATGTTACATGTTACATAGACCCGTTTAACTTTCCTATTTAATATATCACCTCTGTGCATTGTGCAACCATTTACTTTCTACTGCCACACTTTCGTATCAACCGTGCATCTGGTAACACTGTCCTGGCTGGCAGGATTGCCACATCTCCTTCCACAGAATTTCAGATCCTAGGTAGCAATCGTTCTGAATGGGCTGATACCGTCTAGGATCGCTCAGCACAAACTAATAGGAAATCTTTTTTGAGGAGTTGATAGGATTCTGATTTTCTAGAATGATGTCAGGAGCTTTGATCACCTTAATGCACAGCCTGATTTGATTTCTTCCTTTGCACTGGGTTGTAAATCTAAACCTTGCTGAGATCTGGTGGAAAGCAAGGGTCTGCACTGTGTGAAGAAGGATCTGCAGCTGGTGGCACCCCGAACCCCAACACCTGGGTGCACACACTGGGGGACCTTCCACAGAGGCAGCATGGCCAGGGCATGGCTCCCTGGCTGTCCTCATGTCGGAGGGCCGTGGGACCATGGGGAGTGGAAGATGCAATGGAGGAGAAGGCAACATGCAGTTAGGATGACATTTAATGACTGGGCAGGACGGAAGCGGGATATTTCCCGAAGCAGCAGAAAAAGCCAGTTTTTCTCCCCGACTGCAGCAGCGGAGGACTCATCACTCCGGGAGTGCAGTGCAGAGTGCAGAGGTGGGGCACCTGTTTAAAACACGCTGCAAAAAAATGTCATTGACCCTGCACGACAGACACTGCTGCGTATTCCCAAGTGCCATCTGCTGGTACTTCATCTGCTTCTTTTGTATGCAACTGCAGTCCAACGTGGATGTTACTCAGCAATCTGACAGCTCCAGCTTATCTTGTGGCTTGCAGTTTCATTCTCCGTACCCTCAGGCATCATCTAACATGTCAGTTAACGCTAGGCAGCATTTTCATTTTGTCGTGTTTTGAGGTTTCAGAATTTGGTCATGTTCAGTATTGGATAGAAATGGGCATGAAGGGTCAGATTCCCTTTGCCCCTCCATACACACGCACCTGTACGCCCACAGCTAGGGACAAAGGCTCCAGGTCACCCAGTCGTAGCGGCTCTCCTGTCTTTCCACTCCTCCTCCTCAAAAGTTAGGGCCCCAGCAATGCCTTTAATAACATGATTTAACTTTTGGTCAGCCCTGAAGTGGTCAGGCAGTTGGACTAGATGGTTGTTGTAGGTCCCTTCCGTCTGAACTATTAAAAAAAAAAAAAAGCACTTCAGTTGACTTTGTAAGACAGTTACAGTCATTAGGTGGACATGAAGTCGATCTGGACTTCCTATCAAAAACGTCACAGAAATCAGTAGTTTCATAGATTCACAGAATGGTTAGGGTTGGAAGGGACCTTCGAAGGCCAACCACCCCTGCAAGGAGCAGGGACATCTCCAGCCAGATCAGGTTGCTCACAGCCCCAGCCAACCTGGCCTTGAAAGTTTCCAGGGATGGGGCATCCACTGCCTCTCTGGGCAACCTGTTCCAGTGTTCTACAACCCTCATTGTAAAAATTTTTTCCTTATATCTAATCTAAATCTACCTCCCTCTATTTCCATGAAACAGTCTGGCTTAACAAAACACCATGGTCTGATGAAAACAGTCCTGCAAGCTCCTGCACTAGTGCTTGTGAGCGAGGACATCGGATTGCCACAATTATTTCTTCTTTTTAGCAGCTGGAGATAGCTCATGCTCCTACACCTCAGCCGGCAGCAGCTGGAGCTGGGGCAGATACCCTTACCAGAGCAGCCCTCGAGCACAGCATCACCCCTTGCACCAGGCACAGGCTGAGCAGCGCAGGTGACATCAGGCCCAGGAGACACCCCCAGCGAGCTCCCCCAACAGCAATACCTGGGGAGAATGGCTGATTCTGCTGGGGCAGCTTCAAGACCAGAGTGCGGAATGGTGAAGGTAGCAAAGAGCAGGGGTGAGAGGAGAAAGGTGACACCAAAGTGACCAACTCTTTCCTAGCAGAGCCTTTTGCCGTGTTCACCATGGTCAAGCTCCCACTGATTTCAGAGGCAGCAGGGACAGGCTCTGGGCTTTGTGTCACCCTCATTGCCTCTCAAAGTGTACATGTCCAGAGCATCCATCCACCATAACAACCCCACATCTCCTGGTGCCAGGCCTGGGTATGTGATGGCCAGCGACCACCAGGATATCCAAGAAATTGCATATGAGCAACCGCCGCTGAGTGCGGGCAGGGGGAAACCCAAGCACACATTTGCATGGTGGTGTTTAAGCTGCGGGACGTGTACGAGAGCGTGGGGGAGTGTGAAATAGCAGCGCTGGGCAATATCCAGAGAGATGAAATGGGCAGGTCAGCTATGGAGATACAGAGCTGGTTTATGGTGGCTGAAAGAGAGCAGAATAAAGCTTTAAGAAAGCTATAAAATATTTAATTACTTCAGATTCTCATTTGAGTCAGTGAAGAGTTACATTTTCAAGTTCATCTGCCCACATTTCCATTAATAAAATAATTCAAAAAGTCATTTGAGAGACAAAACGCCAGCGCAAAGCCAAAGAACATCTCAGCAGTGACCCAATAATTAATTTCTTTCCTCCCACTTCCCCTTAAATAAGCTCTAGCTAAAAATCAACGTGCATCTGGCTCAGCCTTAGCATTGTAAGCAAGGGTTGCAGCAGAGAAATTGATGTGATGTTCACAAACACCTTTAGAAAAATGCCACCTTTGAGGTGTCCACACAAATACCAGAAGCTATTGAACCATTATTTTACCCCAAGTTCTTAGAACCCAATAACAACTATTTTTTTCTGGAACTGGATGCCACTTGCTGTTACTGAAATTTAAAAAAAAAAAAAATTGAATCTGGATGGTTTTTTATTCATGAAATGAGTATGCAGGGCTGAGTCACTGGTGCAAGAGAGAGAACCTGCCAACAGATGGTACCGACGAGGCTGAAGTGCCCTATGCTTTGCAGAAACCCTATGAAGCAACAAAAAGGTGAGGGACTACTTAGAAAATGAACGTGTTTGTCTTCACAGGGACAGAAATGCAACTCTGGGCACCACCAGCTCAAAGATGTTGAGAAACTGGAAAGTAGCCAGTGGAGGACTACCAAAATGGCTAGGAGGCTAGGACCCATAATCCTGAAGCACAAGCTGAAGAAACTTAGCACATTAAAAACCTTTTCATTACGAGGGCAGTGTAGGCCCTGAAAAAGGGCCTGGAGATGTTGTGCAAACCCCATTCTTGGAGGTTTTCAAGACAAATCTAGACCACTTCAGGACTGGCTTTGTTGGGTGTGGGTGAGAGTGTCACTTTAGGCAGGATGGACCATCAGAGGACTTCTCCATCCAACACTTCTATGAGTCAATGAAAAGATGTTCTTACATATTAGGAGCCTTACGTATAAGGAGCCTTAGCTCTAATGTCCAAGACTGCAGAGCCAACAGTATGGAAGCTACCACGGGTGTAATGCAGATGAAATTATTAGACACAAAGATAATGGAGAACCCAAGAGTCAGAAGCGGATGCCAGAGTAGCCAGCATGGACATGTTGTAGCTACCGCTTCCCTGTGCTCTGCCTGAGGCCACGTCGAAACTTCCAGAAAGGTCCATTCCTCACTCTGGAAGCTGAAAAATGCGTATTAAGGCTCCATTTCATAAGGAGCTTTGCAATTTTAATGTCTGTTTTTCTTTTGTTTTATTAAGGCTCTGTGGTTTTTAAGGAGTTACATTATTCAGCTGGCAGCCTAGTTGCAAAAACTGAGTGTGGTCTCGTTATTGCTGGTGAGTTATGCCTGCCGATGAGTTTCTTAGAAAAGTTTACCTGCTGCCGTTGCCTGATGTCTGCAGTTTTGGAAGAGTTCAGGTGGCTATTTGTGGGTTTTACTTTTGGAGGAATTTACACCAAATCTGGAAATATAATGCATTAGAAAGAGCATTGGTTGAGTCACTGGGAGCCGGTGTTTGCAAAACTAGTGACTCTGCCATCATGGTCTTCACTGTCACGGGAAGCGAGGAGGATTTCCCAGTATTTGTTAATAAACAAGACACTCAGTTCATCAGTGACCCAGGTCATGTCACTACAGCCGCTTCTGAGTGGCAAGGGAGAAAACCTGACGAAGGATAAAGTCTGCTTTCAGCACTGTTGTCATTAGAATTGACATTCCAAGTGTCAAAAAAGTCAGTTTCTGATGAGTTGAGACATACGGTAATTAATTTCAAGCACAATTTTGTATTATAATGAAAATTCATGCTAGAGAGGCTGGCAACAGAATATTTTAATTACAACAAAGTAATCCACCAAACTGCAGCGAAAGAGTTACTCTCCCCCAACAATTACCCAGTTGTACACACTTCACAAACGCTGCGAGCTTTTAAACTTTATCAGTGTCATCTAGGGTCTCTCTCCTCATTTTTTCTTTTTTTTAAGACTGCTTTTAAGCAGCTTCTGTGTGGTTGAGGTGAAGAAAGAAATCATTCTAATTACAAATGTATTTACTTTTGAGTTGTTCTTTAAACTGCAAATTTCCAAGTAATCATACCTATACAAAAAAAAAATGAAATGCTGCACTAAGGTTTATAATAGTTGCACTACTGTTGCCTTCATTTTCAGGTCACGCTTTTATCTCAGCTCATCTTGCCCATGAAAGGATCATTTAAAACTGAGTGGAGGATTATGTTACTCAGGAGCCAGCATCGGGAGTTTTGTTTAATGTTGGTTATTCCATTTGCTGAAACTATCATTACAGGTATAAATTTTTTAAAAGATACATTTTGACCTTCTCTATAACACCTGAAGTTTTTTTATTTTAGCCTGAAGTTTTAAGAAAAGCAGATTGATATTTTACATATTTCAAAATCTAGAAAATATAAAAAGATGGCCTTTGTTTTAGAAAAGGAAGGAAATTGGCTACCTCACTGGTTGAAATCCTCTCTCATTTTTAGATCAGCTAGGTATGTGCTGAATTTTCATTTTAATTTGAAACTTCCAACAAAAATTAAAGGAAAATATATTTATGCAAAATATCCACTTTCACCAAATTAATGGCAAAAACACTACAAGGTTTGGAAAAAAAAAATGCAAAAGGTGGATATTTCATATCATAATATTCAGGTCTGTAACTTTCAGTGTATTTCAAAAGGTTTTTTTTATCTTGAAGGAACAAAACTACAGAAATTTTTTACTCTGGCTTTTTTTTCAGGCCTTTGGTGTGTGTTATGTTCAAAAAGTTTAATGAATCAAAGACCAGAAAAAGGGATTTATACAATCTATTCTATTTTTTGCCAGAAATAATATACCTGCAGCAACTGGCTAGCAGAAATGCTGCATATACCATAGTTTGGTTCTTCTTGGTGAAATTTCTCAGATGCTCCTACCGAGAGCTCCATATTTCCTTTTGTCAGATATGAGGATAAGCAGAAGATTCTGTAATTATATATTTGTATGTGATTTGTACCAGTTGTAGAAAATAGCTGTCCAGATTATTTTCAGACAAAATTATTTATGCTGCAGGGGCAAAGCCAAATTATAGCTATGAAATTCCTGCCCATTGCCTGATTTTTAAAATAATTATGTATTTGTTTGTTTACTAGCATATAGCTGTCAGTATACCTGATGTGGAATAAGGTGAAAGGCAAAGCTTTAACTGGGGACAGTTAGAGCAAAATCCAATCACTGCAATTCAGTGCTCCAGTTAAAATGAAGGACAGGCACAACGTTGCAAAAATGATAGTTAAAAGCATGAAAGCCTCTAAATCACTTAGGTATTCTTGGAAAACTGTGATTCCAAAGCTTGAATACTCTCAAATGATGGAAGCTGAACCAATCCCAGAACAGATTCGGGCTACAGAAACACAAGCAGGAGCAGTGTCAAAGCAATGGGTTGACTGTAGAGATACTAAGGCTGATGCTCCAAAACACATATCTTTGGAAAGATAAGAGTTATTAAATTATGCCCTGTTAGTAGGAAAAAGTAATGTTATTTATTAGACTATTTGATTTTCTCAAGTCTGATGAAGACCAAAGTGAAAAGTAAGGATCTATTGGAAGGAAAAATGACCCTTCAGAGAATCCTCATTTCTTGGAAGGGGAAATGTTATTCTGCTGCACCAGTGCTTTGGCTTCTGAGTCATAGAATCACAGGAGGGTTTGGGTGGGAAGGGACCTTCAAAGCCTATCCAGTCCAACTCCCCTGCAAGGAGCAGGGACATCTCCAACCAGATCAGGTTGCTCAGAGCCCCGGCCAATCTGGCCTGGAATGTTTCCAGGGACGGTGCATCCATAAAAAAAATTTTTCCTTATATCAAGTCTGAATCTGCCTCCCTCTGTTTTAAAACCATTACCCCTTGTCCTGTCACAACAGGCCCTGCTGAAGAGTTTTCCCCCATCTTTCTTACCAGCCCCCTTTAGGCACTGGAAGACCCATTTAAGGTCTCCCCAGAGCCTTCTCGTCTCCAGTCTGAGTCCTTTAGGACTTGCCTACCCTATGGCCAGAGAAATAACGTTTCATTTCCAGAGTAGATCAAGCTATCCCAAATACCAAATAGTACTATGACAAGCTGCTTTGAAATTCACTCTTTAATTGCTACACTGGTGTGTAGAGCCAGGTTTAGACACATTTAAAAGTTCATTCTATAATATTTGTTAGTTCTTGGACTCTTAACTACTGAACCTGTAAAATTTTGTATTTCCTTACTTTCCTTTTCCATCTGCACTTTCCAAAGACTTATTCTGTGGTAGACTGCGTAGTTTTAGGCAATGCTTTCTTCAGTTAATAATTTTTGTATAATAAAGAAGTTGAAAATGTGCATAATTTTCTGCTGTTAGTTAGAAGACTAAACTATTCTCTCAGATGTCTGGAAAAGATATGAATGTTCACTCCTTGTCTTGAATTATTAGTGTGATAAAGAGGTTTGCCTTTCCACATGAGTCCTTTAATGACTTCCTTCTGGAGAAAAAGCACATCCACCACACATTCACACAGAGTATGTCAGCACTGAACGGGTGCAATAAGAGTTTTGTTGTGTGCAAACAAGGCTGCTTTGTTGGCACGGCCTTGCTCCTCTCATAATAAGATCTTTTAGATTTAAGAGAGCAAGTAAGTCTATCACCGGTAGGTTTAAATAAAATGAAAGCCTGCGATAAAAAGCAGAGTTTCGCTAGCACTAGGCACTCCCTGAAATGTTATATATTTCCTTTTTCTCTGAAAACTGAAAGCCAGGATTTTCACTATGGATGCTGCTGGCAAACAGAAAAGAAATAGAAAGGAAAAAGTCCAGTGAAAAGCTTTATGAAGGGTGAAAAAGAGTGTCTAAGAGAAAAGCAAGCAGCAAAGAGTGCTTTAAGTGATTCTGAAGGGCAATAAAGGTTTGCTGTAAAACAGCTACCATTTAGAACTCTAAGTGTGCTGCTCCATGGAAAAATTATTCGGGAGGCTGCCCAGGGGGGTTACAGGGAGCCTTAACATCATAAACTGAAGTCTTGTAGGAGCTGGCCAAGGGAGTGAAAGAAGCAAGTATCTTTACTAGATGAAGGCAAATATATAAGAAGAGAGCATGCTAATCCCAGAAGAGATTCAGGAAAACACTGAGTGGACAAACCATTGCAAGGACTAGAAATAATCCACTCCCAAAACCTTGGAGAGAAGGAGTCACCCGAGTGAGGAGTACTGATGGTGACTGTGCTCATAACTGATATGCATCTGAACTATCACCAGATATTATTCTGAAAATAGCTTCCTTTCTTTTCTAGCCCTCCTTGGCCAATATTTCTGTGTCTCTCTAAAGCATCTAAGCAGGTCACCCCACTGGTAGCACTGCAGAAAGGAGAATTCTCCAAGCTGGATCTGAAGGACTCCACTCTGCAAGTGCATGGTTTGACCTTGCTACAGCAAGGACTGGCAGGGAGTTTGTGGAGCTATTCTCCCAAGCCATGAATACTCACAAATCTTCCTGTACCTGAATTAACCCTAAAATATCTTTTGGTAATAGTCATAGAGGATCTTCCACCTTGTCTTTGTGTGGGGTGTATATACTTCAACCCATATAACTTATACCCAAGTATCTGACAAAGTATTTGCGAGTTATGTTCTTCTTGAACTGAATATATGGTTTTTGTGTGTATATGTATGCGCTTGGATGATGAGAAAGGGATGGGGACACGTTTGGCAAAAAAAATCCTCTGCACAAAAACATTCCTGAAAGGCGAGAGGTCAAAACTAAATCATCGGAAGGAAATGGATGATCCGTAAGGTTCAAACAGAAGAATGGGAAGAAAAAAAAAAAACAAAAACAAAACTAAAGGGTAACAAAAAAAAAAAAAAACTAATGTGGGGTTTAGTACTCCTGTATTTTTGTTACTCTGCAGAACATTACCAGAATGAGTACCTTTTTTGGCACAGGGAGTTACAGCCTGATGCTGAACTACAGATCAGGTATTCCTCATCTCTCTGATAGAACATTTCCAATGTATTGAGTACATTTAGCAAGTGATGGCTGGAATAAAAAGTGTGTTTGCAGAGAACATTCAGTTGGATATTCAATATTTAATAATGAATTTAAAGTCAGCCTCTGTTTTTAAGGTGCCTTGATGTTTTGGATACTTATCTCTACATTTTCGTCCTGGCAATGGTGTGCAGGAAGGGTTGAGGAAAAGCTTCATTTCACTGCCTTACTGTTTTGATTTATCATAATCCATTCTTACTGTTGTTACCATGCAGGCAAACCTCTGAAAATCCTCAGGCAAAACATCGTGAAGGGTGATTTCTTTCCCCTCTACAAGCTGTTTACCAAATTCACATTAACAGGTGCCCGCAGAACTCTGGCTGGCTGACATTATCAATGAAAGTGCATAAGTGTAAATGTTTGTAAAAGATTTTTCTTTCTGGGAGTGACGCAGCTTCTGGAAAAAAAATTCTAGAGCCATTAACCTGGAATCAACCTGAAAATTTTATTTTCTATGTCACCCCAACTTCTACATGCCAGCCTTTCAGACCACCTCCCACAATCGTTTTCTCCTCCACCTCCACAGCTCCTTCTCCTCTTCTCAACTCCCTCCTTGCTTTTTCCTCTGCCATCCCACCGCCTACCCACCTGACATGCCGAAAGGGTAACTTTCCTCTTGTGTCACCTCATCCCTGATCTTTTTTTAGAGCTGTAGAAGAAGGAGTAGAGCAACACCTATTAGGCCCACAAATTCTTGCAGGAGTATCATTTAGCATGGAAAGAAGCTTCTAATTAAACATTTGTATGTAATTTTCCTGCTATTGTAACACTTCATCAGAACTTTCCCATCTTAAAATAAACTAACTGGTGACTAACAGTGAGAGGGAGGGATTCAGATGAAATTTGCCTCGCTTTGTTTTCATGGTTATCCCTGTAGACAATATCACCATTTTCCTTCTTCATTAGAAAAAGTGAATGAACTTAGAGATACCCCACCCTACCTTACCTGAAGTAACTGAGGAGAAGGTAACGTCTGTTAAATATTGGATTTTAAGTAACTGGAATAGTTTCAAATAATTCATTAATCAACACAAACAAATATATTGATAGTAATGGCCATTATACAGACAAGAACACGAAGTATTTAGGAAAAGAGAAAGAATTTGGGCAAAGAAGCGAAGTTTGAGTTTTGAGGGACACTTTTTGATCCTAGCTTAAGATAGTGCTCAACAGCTATTCTCAAGCAAAACCCAGTTGAAATTTGTACTTGCTCAAGATGTTATATATTTTATAGAAAACAGATGAGCTATATATAATAGTGTCTTCTTTTCATGGTCTCCTGTGTCTAAAACACAACTATTCACCAGCAATTCAAGACTGAAGAAATAAGGAAGCCAAGTCAATCATTTTAGTCCCTGGTCTAAGGATATAAACCATCTGCATCCTGAATTTAACGGTGATGAAATGGAGTATAATCATGTCGCTGGCTTGAGTCTGAATATTGCCTCTTGACATGTCAAATTAAAGACCAGAGAACAAGGAAGCTGTATTTGAAAAGCAGGAGACATCTTGGCAATTGGTGTGTTCCTTTTTTAAATGAAGCTTCCAGATGTCGCTTGGAGGAAGCAGCCTCTGCAAAGATGTGTTGGATATGGATGTGACTGTGACTAAGCGTTTAAGTAAACTACAGCTTCACAGAGAGTGATAAAATGGGACATTTTACAGAATTGTAAATTCTTCCTTAATTTTATTAATAATCTGGATATTAGATTAAAAAAAAAAAAACTACCTTGATGAGTTTTGACGATAGAGACTTCTTATATCTCTAGGTTTTGTTCTGCCGTGGTTTAGAGAAGGTGTAGAAAAAAAACACGTTCTCCAACATCTTCATCCTTATGCCAGTTGCACATCAAGACAAAATCTCCTCCTGTCTGATTGTGGTGCCTCTAATTCATCGTACTTCTAAGGTCACTGAAGTCTTTTGAGGGAGATCAGGTCTTCCTTGAGAGATCAAATATTTTAGGTAGTTTGCGGATGAGCATTGTTAACAATAGAAACAATACTACTGAAGCAGGCAAAAGCAATTTAAATGATGGCTGTAGGTGACAGACGGCTTGTTCTGGTTTATTTTTGTGAAAATGTGTACTTACTAAATTATAGCTGAAATATTATATATTCCCTTTTTATGTCTAGTATCCAGTTAAAAAAAAAAAAAAAAAAAAGTAAATTGTGTACTAGTAAAAAAATGAAAGGAAGAAAAACCAGGAAAATAAATTGGGAAGCCTAGTAATTTCTTTTTTTTTTTTTATGTTCTGTTGAACATTATGGATTTATGATAGCAAATTAGATAACTTCTAATATCAAATATTAAGCCGTGTTTTATTTGAAATACATAAAGCAATATTATTTTTATGTTCGGCTCTTGATTTTTAGGTAGTGATATGTGATAGCATACCTCAGTACACCACAATTAGATGATTTACCAATGAAACTGCAGTTTCTTTTAGACAATCTTATCCTATTTTGATGTCTATTATAGTCTAGGAGAATTACAGAGAGACATCTACTGACAAATGTAGATGATTTTTAATCGTGAAAGTATTTGTAATCTTCCAAGCATTCACAGAATCAATCATTTTAATGACTTGGATAAGACACGATATTAACTCTGAAAACTTGTATTCTGAATGAAAAAGAGAGCTCAGGTTTAAGTCTGCCATTGCAGACTGTTACTGGGAAAGCGACACGTCCCAGTTGTGCCTGGGAGTTGCTGTTACTGGGAATTCAGCAGCTGGACAACAGAAGCACAGTGGCATAGGGGGCAAAACAGCCACAAATTAAAGAAATACAAGCCAGTTGACTCTCAGTTTCTATTTATATTCTCCCTCACCAAAAATCACACACCTTAATCCTTCTATTTTCCACAACAGGAAAGGAAAAGGGAACCTTAAAAACTTTTTAAAATATCTGTTAGATTTCTCTACTTTCAATAAACTGTAAAAAGAACTCTAATGCTGTAATTCACTTCCCTCCAAGCTTTAAAAATAAAGCAATGCGGTATAATTCACATCTACGATCTTTACACATATCCATGAAACCCAATTTATTTTCATCTCCAATTTAAAAATATGCTGTTCCACAATTCATTTTACTAGGTACTTCTGGATGTGATGCTTTCAGGAATCTTTTAAAAACAATTTGTCCTGTAAAACATACTGAAAAAAAAGAAGAGGAAAAAGAGAGGCCAATGTTTCTATTTTCCTTGGCAGCAGAAGTGGTAGTAAATTGCAGAGCACTCCCCTTGAGCTCACTTTCCCCACGCTGTTTTGAACCCTGGTCGCTAGTGCAATTTCTGGGCTGTGGACACTCCAGCTGCTACCGAGCTCCGAGTAGCCGGTACATTGCAAATTATTCATCTTTTTTTCTCGCCTGAACGTTACCCCTTACAGCGCCTTTGCCATTGTCGAGCCTTAAGTCTAGTGTAAGTGAATGTTTCTCTGTGAAGAGCTATTCATTTTTTTTTTTTCCCGGAGATTGCCTTGACTGCTTGTCCCTCTTTTGTCTGTTTGCTTTCAGTTCTTGACCGAACAAACACATTTAGAGGCAGAGATGTCTTTTCTAACAATGAGCATGAAATGAATATTGTTTCAAATTGCTCCGGTAATCACCAGCATTTTCAGAGGAAGCTTCAGCCTTAGACTCATTCGGTCAGTGGACAAGAATAATATCATGTCACAGAAGGGCCCTGTGAAGCACCTCATGTTCCAGAAGGCAAATATTGAATTCCCAGCATTGTGTTTGCGGTAAATGGTGTGTGAGCTGAAACATGTTTGATTTATACATTGGAGCTCAGAGCTCTCGCTGTTTTAGAGTTTCTTTGCTTCAGCAAACACAGACATCTCTCTCACTCTCTTTTTTTTTGTAAATAGACAGTGAAGCAAAGGTCATCCATAGCAGGAGAAACCCGGTTCCTGCATCCCTTGGTAGATTTTATAGTGTCCCTTGTCCATCTCCTACTACCAGAGACGTCTGAGGAACCTTCTGTCACAGCAGAGGTGGCTGATGCTTGGGGATCCTTAAGGCCCAGCTCCATCCCAGTTGCCAGTATCCCACCCAGTAAGACGTCTGCAAGGAAGCAACCAGGTGTATCACCATGCCCAAATGCCCAACCACCCAAACATATCAACACGGCTACAATGGATGGGGATGATTTCAAGCCAACACCTCCCCATCACCCCACTCTACCAACTTTAACACGGTGGCTGAATGGGGCCCGGAGCAGGATGCGTGTCATGAGCCACTCTGTCACAAAAAAGCACGTCAATCCTTATCTGGACAAAATGATACGAATGTGTTCTGAGCTTTCATGTCAGAAAATTTTACTTGGTTGACAGTATTTGTTCTGCTGGATGGCATTCAGCAAAATCCCTCCTGATGCCCTGGAGCACTCAGCACTTATTCAATCTATTTTCTTGGGAATGACCAGAGACATCTGCATCTGCAGTAATAATTTCTTGGCAACAGAAATGCACTCAGGAACCATTTTTCTTGGTAATGGTCTAGCATTTTTATTAAGCAATATAGAACTTGTTCAGGGGGAAGGGTGACCCCCAATGTTTTGAAGGCTTTTCTAGTTTGTTTTGACTTTTTCTGGAAAGTCTCATAAAAATCCCTCTCAGCATATTTGCATTGAAAAATTGTGTTTATAAAGCTGTAGGGTCTCCAACATCATGAAGCCCAGGATCTACCTGGTACCCAGTGAAATTCTGCCCGTGGAAGGGAGTGGTGCCCAACACGTGTTGTCCCTCAGATCCTTCAGCTTTTCCTGGACCCATATTCAACAGCTCCAAAAAGGTTGGAGACTACAGCTCTACAGTACTCTTAGAGTGAGTTGGGAGTGTGTTTCTTGATACATAAATCTGTATTGTTTGCAATAGGAACAGAATAAGGCCTCACAGGGCACAGACATCAGACCTGGCTCCATCAACACCTCAACTAGAAGCACTAACTTGCACAAAATAAAGTGTGCAAAAACTGACTCTGCTCAGATTAGAGCAGGACTACAAGTCCAGGGATGCACCCACAGAAGACCTGGCTCTAACAAAAGGCTGTAAGTAATTGTGTGCCAGCGTTGACAGATCATCTGCACATGATCTCCTTGGGTCTGGAAGCAGTCCGCTTGTCTTTACTTGATGTTACTAATAAGCTCTCCTTCCTGATCTGAACTGTAGATTTACTAGTCATCTGACCAGTAAATCTGGTTTGCTTAAATTTAATCCTGGCTCAGCCTCAGGAAGGGTTTGGATTATGTGATCCATACTCCATCGAACAGCGTTGTCATCTCTCATAGCCATGAAGTGCTGATTTTTGCCTTCATAGTGACAAATAAGAAAATAAGTCACAGAAATTATTTCCTTTACTTCTTCTCTTATAAGGAAAAATCCTACTGAAGATGCTCAGTCTGCTTCCTTATATGAAGCAGTATTTACCAACAGTAACGCTATTTCTCATCAGCGAGACTTCCCTACCATTTCTAAATGCAGCTGCTCTTAAATAAACAAGCCCTGACACTCACGTACGGTTAGCGATTCTCCTTCTACTGCACACTATTGATGGCTCTTCCATCTCTAATGTTAGAGCAAGACAAAGACACACCCGAAAAAACAAATTTCTAAATTTTAGGTGCATGCAGCTAAGGTGGTTGGGAGCTTAACTGATGAAGTAGCTGCTTAAAAGACAGCTGAGCAAGGTATCAACAGCCTGTTAAAGAATAATGAAGACTTAAGAAGACATCTGTGATCTTGTGGGTTTTGATGTGCAGACTACAAATGCCCAAATTAGCTTTCAAAGTTTTATCATTTCTAAGGATTTAATTATGTGTACTTAAAGGGAGCGGTGAAATAGTTACCTTCCTTGGATTCAAGCGCCACTGCTTGCTCACAAGTGCACAGCAACCTCTTGCTACCTGTGCTGTTCTCTGAATAAAGGAACTCGGATGATTAATGTGTTTTGAATCAATTCTGTTGTTAGAGGAAAGTCAGTAAGTCAGGATCTCTGGTTTATTGGCCAGGCTGTCTCTGGAGCATTTGGTATTAGTACTGTCCAGTGGAATACCCAAGAGTTCATCAGGACGAATAAAAATAATAGTTAATGGGAAAATTACACTTGGGAAAAAGAAATTAGCAGAGATAGTTTTATAAGTCAGTAGAAACAAAAATAATTTTCCCTATTCTCATCTGGTTTGCATTCACTGGTGCTCCCCGGTAGGATGCAGAGATGCAGGTAACCATGGTAATTAAGGCTAGCTGCAGTTTTGAGAAGAACAAAACAAATTTGGGTAGGAATGGTTTCCCATCACAACCCATATGGAAAAGATGAGTCATCCAGGAGTTTAAAAAAAAAAAAAAATCCCAGGGAAAAAAAAAAGACACGGCAGTAATGCATGGGAAGAAATACCAGCCCTTCAGCCAGGAGAGCTCTTACCTCTGCTGTGAATCCAAATCTCTGACTGTCGTAGGCACCCACAGCTGAGCCAAAAGCCAAGAAGAAGCTTTAACCAACAGCAGGTTAAAGCTTGCAGCTTCTCCTAATCTGCTGTCAAGGAGTAGCTGATTAGAGCACATCAAGCTTTTGATGGAACAGTCAAGGGAAATTTTCCCAATTAGCTCATTAGTACAAATCCCATCAGTCTGCCAGTTTTAGCATCATAAACAGAGGCAGAAACCAAGTCTGTGATTCTGCTTGTTTGTTTGAAGTTGCATCTATTTTATCTGTTTACTGTCTTTTTTTTTTTTCCACACAAAACTAGTGGTTAAAAGAGCCAAGTGACTGAAGAAAGCAGGGCGAAGTGTGAGTGGAGCATTCCTTGCACAGAGCTCCCCATGCAATTCTGCAGTCATCGCAGTGTTTCCTCATAATCCCAGGGCTGTGACGTATCTGTCAATCACTGTCACATTTTCCTCTCAAATTACAGATCCCATTAGACTTGAGTAGCTCACAGACTCTGTGGTCAGCCCAGTATTTTAGGATAGAAATTCTGACAGCCTGCCAGCTTGGTGAGCCTCAACCTTGGGGCTACTTTGGTCCTTCAGAGAACTATGCTTCTGCATGGATCTGATTGGAGAAAGCCCTTCTGATAAAATCAGTCATAGAAAATTCCTTCCTCATGCTCGCAGCTCAATTTCCTGGGTTTTGCTGTTACGGGAGCTTTCTCTAGCGATGATTATTTCAAGGGGATTTACTGGGAACCATAGCACTGCCCTTACGTCTTCATTAGTATCACTCATTACAGCACAGGTTGCCAGGTCACCGGATGCGAAGAGATGAGGCCATCCTGCTGTCCCATCCCATTCACAGCACGCCTGCACGTGAATCTGAACCCTTCCCATCACACGTCGGCATTAGCAGACTGAGCAATTAAAAGTCAACCTGGTTTCTCTGCGTTCGTTACACATTGCCCTTCAGCAAAGAGAAGCTGGTTGCATTTCATGGATAGAGTCAGAAATTAGTCTCCCACCATGCCCCTCTCCACGCTAGAGCAGCCACCCTTATTCTCCGCACTGATGGTCTGATGGAATTGGCCGTAACAGAGCGTTAACAAATCACCAAGGGGCATCCAAACACTCTCCATTAATCAGCACGGGGACTTAAGGGTGTATGTACAAAACAGAATTAAATGGATTTCAAATAAAATTAGTTCCTAGCATGGCAGCCTGATTAAGCAAACACTCGTGTCAGAAGCCACTCTGCCCTGGGGGAAAAGTCGATGCACTGTCCTGGCAATGTCAGAAGAATAGAGATGAGCTCCACCTTCTTGCAGACTCTCTGCACCAGCTGCAGCTGCTTCTTCAGGAGATCAGTTTTCCCGGAGGAGGACCAGCACACCCCTCCCAGAAGCATTTTCATCAGCTGAAAAAAATCTGTCCTGAGGAAGCCACGTGGGAGTAGTTTCTCTTGTTCCTTGGGCACGCACAGCCTAGGAAGGATGTCTTCAATTTAAGGTTCTCTGTTGAAGAAGTTAGTGGTAGGAGCAACATATTTGGAAGACAAAAATATCCTTAGTACAGAATCACGAAGACACTCAATGTGCCCTCTACACTTTTACTTCACACCAGGACCCTTTATTACCATGCTTTTGCTGACAAGGGTGCCATTTAAATTCTTTCCTCTGCAATAATTTTTTTCTAGTTGCCATCGTTGTCATAGATGCCCTGTGTAGCCCTAGATGGATCACTTACATCTCCAGCACTTTCGTACCATGCACAGGAGTGCCTTCTTGGCCAGGTCTGCTGGGTGCTGCACCTCTGAAAGCACCAAGTCCTTCCAAACCGGGCTTGGCATCCTTTATTTAAATCCCCAGCTTTGTTCCCTTGAGATGCATAACCAGGCTTTCGGGTTCCGTCTGAAATCAGTATCTGTGGGTCTAAAACAGCAGGGGTGTGTGCAAGGACAGCTGTCTGTCAGGCACGCTACAGTCGATCCCTGGACATCTCCTTTTCCAGCAGAGATGCGTAGCATTGGCTAGCTTGTTTCCCAAACTGGCTCACCTTTGACAGCCTTTAAAAAGTCCTCACTAAATTGTTCTCCTGGGTTCCTGTGCATTTACAGCACCTGATCCACTGGAGAGGAGCCTTCCAATATACAAAGATACAACGGGTTTTCTCTAGATCATGATTCAGGTGTTTAGGTTGATTTCCTTTAATTTTTAGCAAGCTTTCATGATGCATTGTAGGTCCCAGAAAACATCTACGCTGATTTGAGAATGCAGAGATAGTAGAAGCTGGAATCTGCATCATGTTGTGACTGGAGACACACATGAAGTTCAAAGCTGAAATTTTTCAAGGTTTGACATCAAGTTGTGTGTAGGAAAGGTGGATCTACTTGTGTCCAGAACATCTTAAAAAAAAAATGGTTTAAATTATTTTTCTGAAGGTAATGGATTGCAAATCTTGATTTGAGGCTGGATCTTATTAGTTGGACTAAAGCCTACATTGGGAATGGGGCTCATCTTATCCAACTCAAGCTGTTTGGATCCTGAGTAATGGTTTTAAAATATAAGGAGGTAGATTCAGACTGGATATAAGGAAAAAAAATTCACAACAAGGGTGGTGGAACACTGGCCCAGGTTGCCCAGAGAGGTGGCGGATGCCCCATCCCTGGAAACATTCCAGGCCAGGTTGGCCGGGGCTCTGAGCTACCTGATCTGGTTGGAGATGTCCCTGCTCCTTGCAAGGGGATTGGACTGGATGGGCTTTAAGGGTCCCTTCCAACCCAAACCGTTCTGTGATTCTATGATCTGAGCTGGTGATCCAGGCTGGCCGTTTGTCCACGATGTCTCTGGAAGGTGACCCAACCACTTCAGATGTGAGTTTAAGATTCTTCATTTCTTGGAAGTGTCCATCTCTCCGTGACTGTTGAGGAAGTGACAGTATCTGCTCTTACAAGGCTAACCTTCAAAGTTTCAGTCAGTCGTCTTTCAGATGGCTGCAGTTAGGTGGGAAGAATACCAGTTTTGCAGATCCTTGACAAAATTTAACCTGGGTTCCAGATTAAAACCTAGTGCAAGAAGGCAAACGACTTAAGCTGCATAAAGTCATTTTACATTCCTATTAAAATTACTAGAGTATTTCATTATAAGAATTGAAGAGAAATGCCATACTTATGTCATTATCACAAGCAGTTTCTTATATCCACATTTCATGCTGGCAATTCAGATATAAATTATTACAACTTTAGCAGACCAGCCCTACTATCTGATCTCCTCTTCATGTCTGAAAGTCAATACTAAACGACGGAGCATTTGAGAAAGCTGTGCTTGTCAATGTTGCGTGATTTCTCCTGGCATTAGGAAGAAAGGAAAGAGGCACAGTGATTTTACTATTTAACCTTTCCTTCGTTTCCCTTTTCCTTCGGATATCCAGCTAAGCTGGCAAACTCTCAGACAGTGCTCTGCCAACTCACAAGGGCAGGAGCACATGTATATATTTAAGTACGTAAGCATCCCTGCTGATTTAGACAATTTAATTGCACACTCAGAGATGAGGAACACACTGGTTCTTCCTGGACTGGGACTTGAAGTCTGTAAGGTTACAAACTCCTAGAGCTTGTGACACAATTAGTTGTGTCACTGAACAGATTACATTATTTTTCCACTTTTTCTGTGATTTGAATATCGGCTCAGACAACCAAAGCCCAATATGTTTACTCTTAAAGATGGTTTTTTTTTTCTCAGTACTCTCAGAATTGTGGCAAATACTTCTCCATTTTTGAGGACAAGTTCTCGTTTTATACTAGACCTGAATGAACTCATTGGAAATACAGAGCGCATCTTCCCATAGCGCAGTTAACTGCCTTGCCTCTGGCTACCAACTTTAAAATAATCCTATATTTTAATGCCAGTTAATTAGACTTTCCCATGGTGTGAAACAAGTGCCCTAACGTGGCCTTTCCCTGACTGTTCTCCCCTGCATAGACAGCATTTCCTTTGTAACTATCTCCTCCTGGTAGCTCTCAAAAGGAGGGCTGATGGTACAAGCAATGCCCACAGGATCCTCCCACAACACAGTATCTTCCGCAGAGGCTGAATAATGACCCATAATGCAAAGGAGATCTTGTTCCCACCTAGGGTAGCTGTGGACTGAAGATGGGATAACACCACGAGCAGCATGACCAGTCAACATTTGCCCTGTGTCTTATGTCCCTGATCACTCTCCTCCAAGGCCACCATTCTAGGTGGATCTCCAAGCTGACGCAGCACAACCATCCCTACGTTGGCAAGGGCAGCTTCATTCGCTGTTGGATGTTTACTGGTCAACAGCTCTGTGAGTGACTGTATCATAGTGCTCATAAAACTGGGCTGAGAAGCTATGATGGGGGGGTCAGGGGAGGATGGGAACAGGAGAGGTCGGGATGGCTGGTTTTGAACAGATGAGAAACCACTGCCCACTCCACTTGTGAGCCAAACTTATTTTCAAGGTAGGCTGAGAGAAGCAGGAATTGGTCGTCTGATCTGCATCTTGGGCAAACTTCTAATGACTTGAACTTCTTCGCCAGAAGCATGTTCACTTCCAACCATGCCCCCAAAACCAAGTGCCTTTCTGCCTGCTGGCAATGGCGCTGAAGGCCAGGACAAGGCAGATGGTGTGCCTTCATCATTCAGATCAGTTTTTACAAATGCTTGTCTGCTTTGATGCTCGTAGTTGGTGATGTTATATTTTTTTTTCATTTTATCTATACTTTCATCCAACATCCTAATTGTTTACCTTCTGAAAACATGGTTTCATTAATTTAATCTTGCGCTGCAGAAAATTTTATGAGATCTTAAAGAAACTTCATACTGTGCATTAATTTCTTTCCACATAATTGTATTTATATTTCAACAAATAGACTTGAAGTACATTATTATTCTAAAATGAGTGCTAATGGGTTTCAGCACTTTCATGCAGCTAATCGTGCATTTATTTCACAGCTTTGATGGCTCACAAAGACTTCCATTTCTTCATTTACATGAAACAACTGTGAAGGATAAATTAAATGGCTGCTTATTTCATCTACAGATTTTTTCCTGAAAACTCTACACAAACAGTCCACTGTTGGTGTACAATGAATAATCCCTTTGAAAGATGTAGGTCTCTGTCTGCAAGACAGTTCATAAATGAAAACCACAAATCTTCATCCACCTCCCCCAAACCTAAAAAAAAAACCCCAAAACAAAAGACTGAAATATTTCTCCTCTTTGCATCACGCCAGCACACAAAAATTAACATGTTTTGCATAGCAGGGTGGACAGCAATTCGCTGCAATTTGCTTTCAAGCCAAGTCTCAAAGGACTGCAGAAGGAGGGAGGAGTGCAGATGTTCACAAGAAGGTTGTACGTTACCCACAAGGAGCAGAGATGATGTGCTTCAAAGTTTGTGTCAAATGTGTGCTGAGCCCTGAAGACTGTAGAGTAAATGGTTCCTCGTGTACCATACCAGGCATCCTGAGCACTGGTGTCCTACAAGGTAGACTCGGCAATGGTGACCTTAAATAAAAAATTGCCTATGAAGGCAAAAGCATAGAATCACAGGATGGTTTGGGTTGGAAGGGACCTTCAAAGCCCATCCAGTCCAACCCCCCTGCAAGGAGCAGGGACATCTCCAACCAGACCAGGTTGCTCAGAGCCCTGGCCAACCTGGCCTGGAATGTTTCCAGGGATGGGGCATCCACCACCTCTCTGGGTACTGTTGGCTTTCTGGGCTGCGAGCGCACATTGCCAGCTCATGTTGAGGTTCTCACCCACCAGCACCCCCAAGTCCTTCTCCTCATGGCTGCTCTCCATCCATTCTCCACCCAGCCTGGATTTGCACCTGCAATTGCCCCAACCACATGCAGAACCTTGCACTTGCCCTTGTTGTACTTCATGAGGTTCTCACAGGCCCACCTCTCCTGCCTGTCAAGATCAAGATACCCTCCAAATGAGCAGGTCTGAACTGCAGGAGCTTTAAACAGTTCAGGGATTTCTGCTTGTTCAGTGCCCCACCCCGGCTGTCCCAATCCCAACTGAGACAACTGGCTATGACCAGACAACTGGACTTTCTCCAAGGGGTACTTGTGGCAGCAGATTTGAAGAAAGTGTCCTCCTGTGGGACAACTGAACTCAGCCCACCTGAATCTAGAGACAGCAAAAACCAACCAAACCAGCTTGCTCTTGGGTGAGCCCCACAAAAGTTACTCGACTCTACAAGGAGCAAAGGAAGATTACTTGCCTGGGAGGCTCTTTTGGTGTGAGCTGGGGTATGTCTTCCTCCTCCCCCAGATGTCAACTGGATCACTGAGCCCTAGGGTGAAGGGATGTCTGAACCTGACACACTTTCAGGGGGATTGTCGAACCATCCCTGGCTCTGAAAGGGACTTCCATAGAGTTTCCTCCTTTGGGCAGGAGAATGGGAGGTTGTGCAACACCACCAGCAGCAAAATAGCTTCCCTTACACCCCTCCAATAATTAATGAGATGGTTCTTATCTCCTTGTGCTCATGGACCTGTGACAATACACCAGGAGACATGGACCTTCCTCTGAAATGCTACACTAATGTCTGGGCTGCCCTGGAGAGGGAAGGAAGCTCCCAGGTGACGAATTGTTTCGTTTGGGTGCCCTTCCTCCTAAATAGCCCAACAAAGGCCAGATTTAGGGTGTTTCTACAATTTTTTCAAGCCACTGAACTATCTGGATTCCTAGAGATATCCAACCCACTACTGTTTTAACTAAAACATCAGATCATTAAAGTGGTCAAGCCTTTTAGCCTGGAAGGTGGATTTGAGCTTTCCCTTTCACAGCCAGGTTTCTTCCAAGGAAGAACTGAAATATTTCATATCAGATAACGATTTTTTTTTTTCTTGGAGAAAAGTGGAGAGAATGAATTAATCCACAACAGCAATGATGAGGGGAAGAAAAGTTAATTGAAAAATATAATGAAAACACTGAGCTCATTCCACCCTGTGTATGCAATGGAAACATTGATATTGACAAAGAAAAATTAAAATTTGCTACAGAGTTCAAACACACTGTTAATATGTGTGTGATGATACTGCACAGAATCCTTGGTAAGGAGCCGTAGGCTACACACTATGTTTATGCAAATTTTATGGAAAACTGTAATATTAAATAATATACATTCTACTTTTTTTAAAGCAAACCGAGTCTGGTAAACACTTTGGCCTGAGTTCTACTTAAATTTAGGGTTGCTTTCATGTTATCAGGAGAAATAAATGTAATGAAACCAGAGGCCTACGGGGAAGGAAGAGGTTTTTTTCTGGTAGAGAGCAGCTCTCCCACATTCCACACAAAGCATCTTCCTGTGGCTCAGGGGACTGTGCCAAGGGGAGTTTCTCTGTTCATAGCAGGGTGAACATGGACCCTTATATCACTCTTCCATAGCACAACTCTGCTGAGCCTTTGACTGCCATAAAACACTTGATGGGCCAGATGGGAAGGTGGTATAGTATCCACTCTTCCCAATCCAACCTCTAAGGCACGCTCTTGGCCAGGGCTAAGAAGGATGACCAGAATTCAATAACACTGCCAAAACTGCACCCAGAAGCTCTCTCTGGTTCGTACATGCAGTTATATGAGCACTGACGTGTTGTGTCTGGGTGCTGGGATCCAGGTTCGTTCAGTCTCATCAGGCTCCTCACTGAGATGCTGAAGCAAAGATTTTTCTGCCTGGTTTCCTCCCAGGTGCAGTGAGAGGAGCAAGGATGGCCGAGATGACTGTGGCTGATGGGAATTCTGTCTTCTGTCACTCCATTCGCTATAGCAGTGGCTACAACTCTGACAACTAAGCCTCTAACATAATGCTTGACGTTATGTAGCATTAACTAGGATCAGCAGATGCAACAAGTTTTTTGTCCTCAGAGGTACCCCAGCCTCCGACGGGCACACTGGCAATTTTGTCCCAGACATGCAGATGTGATGGATGAGCCATCTCAACATCAGGAGAAGCAGGAGGAATAAGCCAAGCCCCACTCCAGACCCAGTGTAAAATGCAAGAAAAAGGCTCAGAGATGCTGCAGCGTGAGTCCTGGGGCAAAGCACCGCTGTGGGGAGACCAGAGGTGAACTTTGCTCACTTCATGCTCCCATACGCAAAAGCTCTGGTCAGCAAAAAAAACCAAAACACAAACCCTGGGGCTGTGCCGAAACAAGAAGTCACATTTCCCAGCAAGTTTAGTCCTGCAACAACAGTTTTTTCCTTTCTCATCCTAAATTGTCTTTGAGGCACTTCTTTAATTTTCAATATAAACCTTGATCATCACTGGCTGTATGTCAACAAGCCTTTCTCCGCACAACCTCTCTCGTTGACTCCTATAATGTCCGAGCTGGATATTTTGTAACCCTGCCCAATTAATTTTGTGCTCGGTGGCTTTTTCTGAATACAGAGTCTTAAAAAAAAAAAAAAACTGCTAAGAAATTCATTAACTTTACAATGCAGCTGGACTTACTCCAGTCAAATTATTACATTTCTATAGCGCTAAAAATAAAGAAAAACACTGTATAATTGAAACAACCCACACGCAGCAAGACTTCTTTCTGAGAGCCTGTGTGGAACCCAAAAGCTGGTTAATCGGCACCGTGCAATACAATTTCACATGATTAATACATAATGTGAGATGTTACACGTTTTCCCCGCAGGTAATAGATGGCATGTCACAGCTGCACGTTCGGCAGTTGACACCGTTCCACGTTTAACCAGTAGATGCAAAATGACAGTTTTTAAGCTGTAGCACAACTGCAGCATTGTGACAGCGCTGCGGCCGGTGGTTTCTCTCCAATTTGTCTGTGCCTTTTGCCTGCGAGCGACAAAACACGTAAGCGCAGAGCCTCTGTTTACAGCATTGCTGTTTCGTTTCTCGCCTCTGCAAAATATTCCCTCTCCCTCGAATGCTCTCTCGTGTCGGATGGCATAGCTCGCAATTACGCCCATATCCTACTAAAAGAAAAATGCTATATGAATTCCTGATCCCTCAAGCCTTTCTTATTTTTCCTTTTTTCTTCTTTATTTTTGAAAGCGAAGCCTTTGTGGAAGCATACCTCTATACCCATTAGATTAGGACACTCACTCTGCCACACAGCGTACCAGAGATGCCATTTCGCTTGAACAGATGGTGTAACGATGGATTGCACTCTATCAAAGGATCTATTGTAAAGAGATATAACATGAAAGAAAAATCATTTTCTCTGGGCTGCTATCCTTTTTGCCACGTAGGTGGGTGAAAATTGACGAGATCATCCCAACGTATGGATGAAGTGTTCATTTTTGAAGCCAGCCAAATACAATCAAATATAAACCAGAACTATCTGCTTTGCATTTCTGACTCTCCTGCCTCGTTACTTCCAGCTTAACTAACGGTGAACCTGTAACCAGTAGGTATTTTTCCTGTTCTAAGTGTATTTTCAAAAGATTCTTTTTTTTGTCTAATACTCTACATTACTGTAACTTCATTAATCCCTGCATCTTCATTAATCCCTGTATCTTCCCTTATTAATCACTCCCAGATTATCTTAAAAATAATTTACAACCCTTTTTTATTCATTAAGAACATCTCTGTCTGAGTCTTGCACATTTTGTCACTTCTTCCTCATCTTTTCTCAACAATAATCGTGTCTAGCTCTGAACTTTTTTTTTCCTGACCATGGGGAATCCAGCAGCTGAACAATTTCCAGGTTTTGTTAACGTTTCCCACTTCAGGTTTGTAGTCGCAGCGAGTGAGGCTGGCTGCTGTTGTAAGCTCTGGGGAAGCAGCTCTCCAGCAGTTCAGAGAACACGCGTTACCGCTCAGTGCCATATTCTGTTTGCACAAAGCAAATGCAGTAAGACCGTAGCTATTGCTTCCCAAGCGCCTACTTACTTTCGCATCAGTGACAAATCTATTTCAACCCCACCACCTCCATTGGATCTCCAGCCTAGATTTACCCAGCCCAGCAGAGAATTGCAATTATTTAAAAATACTCGCTATGGTCTACATGGAATGCAGCAAATTGTTCCACATAGACTTGAAAATTGTTCCATCAGATTGGATATAAGGAAAAAATTTTTTACGCTGAGGGTGGTGGAACCCTGGCCCAGGTTGCCCAGAGAGGTGGTGGATGCCCCATCCCTGGAAACATTCCAGGCCAGGTTGGCCAGGGCTCTGAGCAACCTGCTCTGGTTGGAGATGTCCCTGCTCCTTGCAGGGGGATTGGACTGGATGTCCTTGAAAGGTCCCTTCCCACCCAAACCATCCTGTGATTCTGTGTGGAAGACTTCATGTGCCAGCTCTCTTTTCTCTGATATGTTGTGAGGAGATGCTTAGGAAGTCATCCTTTGCTGCTGCAATACCTAATGGCTTGCCTAATATTTTTACTTCTATCTCTTAGAGCCTTTCTCCCTAAATTTCAAGATGCCTTGATTATGAATAATTTATGACTAGAACAGTGATGGTGTTTCTGGATGTCCAACCCGGAAAGCCTTTACTCTTGATGCGGGGGAAGCCTAATGTGCTGTAAAATCTCTCCCTTACGATAGCAGCTTGGCTCCTTGCTTATCTACAGTATTTGCTGCCCTCTTGCTGAAGGGTCAGCATGGATTTCTAAAGCACTTGTGTAAGTATTTCTCTCTTTCTGCTTCCTTTCTGTGCTTGGTAAGCCTTGCTGGTTGGTGGATTTGTGCTAAGCGGATTACCGATAGTTCAGTATAACTTGTCACCAAATGCATCTTATGCTTAAGATATTTCTTACTTCTCAGTGATGCCCTTCATTCCAGGAAGAAACTGTCCGTTTCTTTCCAGCCCACTGCGGAGCATCCCACTCCTTCTTCACAAGGAGTCCTCAGAGAGGAGCGTGTTCCCGTGACAGTTTTGGGTGCTTTTCTGAGCGCCTCCATGTTCAGCTGAGCAACAGCTTTCCTTTGTTTTTTCTGCTCTCTGCGGGACCTTTTGTCTAGCCAGTCCTTCATTATGCTGCTCTCAGTGATCTAACTCAGCACATAACAGCAATTTGGATCGTTCACCTTCCAGCTTATCCTTGGCGTTCTGCTGATTCTGGTGGTCTGCGTTTTGCTGTCCTTATTTCTCAATGTCACTGGCCTTTAGTGCATCCCCTGTGAGAGCAGGAGCCGTAGTAAATGATCTGGGGATGTTTTGTGACATTTCACGAGGTAGTCTTTTGTTCCTCAAGACTTTGAAACTGAATCTCCAAAAAAAGTTTGGTTTGCTGGCAAACAGTTTCTTGTCTCTCTAGGCAAAACTCAGAATACTCCGTATCTGATATAAACCATAACAGGAGTTGCTTTCCGTCCAGTGCTACTGAAACAAAACAAACAAGCAAAAAAAAAAACCCAAAAAACCATATGAAGTGAAGTCTCCAGATTTCCTCTGTGACCATTTCTGATGTTAGCCATTTGCTGTTACTGTTCAAACGACCTCTGCTCCTCTGAGCTTAATGCTGGCCTTTCCTTCCTCTTCATTAAAGGTTATACAACAGACTCACAGCTCCAGTTCAAACACAGCAGCCTGGACACACACCTGGAACAAAGCATTCCAGAATCAAAGCCTCTTTCCAAAAGTTAACGACCCGGAGGAACCGCTGGTTCAGTCACCTCAAAGGTCTAAGATCAGCGGTCTCCTCCTGAGAGCAAGACCTGGAAGTGGTCCATCACTGTGGAGATGCTGCGGGGTCTGAAGTACTCCTCTCCCAGACCTATCTCACCATTGCTCCGAACTTACAGCATATCTGCCTTTTATGAAACACCTCTCATTAAGCCTCATTAAGTTCCTGTTTACTTTTGGGTTTTGCTGTTGTGTTGAACATGAGCAGCAAGACAAGGGCTGATTTATGTAGAGGATAGACATTAAATGAAATATTTGTTCAGGGTGCAGTCACAACAATAAACTTGTTAGAAGCAGCATGTGAAGGGAAAGCAAAACATTCGTTGAGAAGTTGAATATTGTTGAAGAGGGAGCTACTATAGAGAAGAATGAGCTAAAATCATGCTGAATATATTTCTCAAGATGTCTGGAAACTGCTGTCTCTGGATATCAGAAGTGCCATCAGCTGCCCGTATGTCAGCACAGAATATGGGGCTCTCCCTGCGTACAAACCTTCCAAATTTTTTAGGTATTGCACCAGTGAGTCCTTAATGTGTTATTATCAACACACAACTTGCCAAACTGTATATATACTGTACAAGGAGACAAATTCTCACAGTAGGTCCTTATTTTGTGTCAAAGTAAGAGTCACTGAGAAAGAGAAGCAAGCTGGATGTGATACCTATCTGTTAGCATCTGTAAATAAACTATGAAAACAGTACGAGATGTGAAAAGCGATCTTGCAACAAATATTTCAATACAAACAATAACATCCAGATGGCCTGGACTGAAGCAAGTTCCCTGATCTATTAGAGGAGGCTGGAACGGAAAAATAAAATTATGATGATGGAGGATGGACAAGTGCTGTTAGAGGGAAAAAAAACAAGGGAAATTTTGAAGAAAATGCATCTGGGGCTTCTGAAAACAGCTCAGGAGGGACAGTTTGTACTGCAACCCAACAGCCTGGCAGTGACAGCCGGCCCACCTCTTTGAACACAAGGGAAACCGCAGTCTGCTGAGAGCTGGTGATTAGACCTGCTGTTTCCAAATGACTCAGCTAAACAATGCCTCAGTCAGAGACCTGCCTTCTGTATGAAAAGTGGTGTTTAACACAAAATATTTTCAACAAGCCTGTTTCAATTCGTTTGACTACACCACAATGTAAGGGATTGTCAGCATTTGCAAAGGTGAATGATTCACACAATAAGAAATCTCTAAATCATGAAAAATACTTTCAAAAAGATATGGAGATGTCGAGGAATATGGCCAAACGGCTTTATACAATCTACAATCCCACAGACTCAGAAATCCTCTCCAGAAGAGGTCAGGCTCAGAGGGTTCCCATTAGTTCTGGTTCTGCACAAATCTAGTTCAACGCCCGGAGGTGTAAATCACCACAAACCTAGTGCATGGACGAAGGAGAAAGAAGTGCTTCTGCAATTAAAATGCTGAAGATTTTCTAATCTAATGGTACAGGTCCCAGTAGCCAGTGGTAGTTTGACCAATACTCAAACCAGTGTAACGATCCAGGTCACATGGACAGAAACTGGCAGTAAATTTAGGCAAAGTTGTAAATGCTCAGGTTTTCTCCAGTTAATGTAACCTCACCTTTCAATGAAATACGATGGAGCTGAAATGTCAACTGAAGTCATAACAAATTCTTAAGATGCTATGGTTTGCAGAAGGGAAAGATAGCTCAGTTCTACTCAATGCAAGTGCCGTCACAAGACGGTGTCATGGATGCATCTTTCTGAAACATCGTCCTCTCTACCCATGAGAAATTATCCAAACCGATAGGACGCAACGGCTGATGAGCATCCTGGTGCATTGGAAATGGCACGTTCAGTCTTCGCACTGAGAGGGAGCATCGGCTGTGTGAACAGATCGGCAACTGGCTCGCTTTTCCGTTGAGGAAGATGCAGTGCTTCCAAGGTGCTGGGTTTTTTTGTGGCATGGTTTGTAAGCTTGGAGCTGCCCTGTCCAGAGCAGATGTGGTTAGAAAGCACTTGCCAATAAACCCTCCACTTAACACGCGCAATTCTGTGCGGACATTTATTCCCTCAAAAAAAGAACAGTCCCTCCTTTGTGAGCATACATATAGAAATACGCAACAAGGAACAGGCAGGGGGAAGGGTTAAAATACTTTCAGCTACCTGTGCTGACAACAGAGACAATATTTTTGCTCCCCCAAGGCAGGGCTTGAACACTCATTGCATGAGACAGATGAAGAAACTGTCTCAATGTCTCCTTTTCCCAGAATCTCGTCAGAAAAAGAGGTTACTCCACTTTTCTGTCCTGCTCCTACTGTCTGGTCTCCATTTGAGCCACACTCAATCTTTCTGTTTAGACTGGCATTTATCAGCTTTCATTAAGGAAACGTTCAGGGGAAAAGAAAAGAAAAAAGTCTAAAAGACATCTTTCGTGCTTTGTCTCCATTTTGCAGCTGCTTTGGGCATCGATGAGGAGACGCTTGGCTTTTGGTCTTTTGTATTTGAAAGATGCATTCTCTACTGACCAAAGACAGAGCTCACAGAGCCATTAAAGCAAGTACTTTCTACAAGAAATCCATGGGCAGAGACCCACCACAGACCATTCACCGAATAAAAATTTAAAACTCAGAGCTCACCAGTAAATCACTAATAGGCAAATTGTCAAAATTCAGCACTTCGTTGGTGATTTGTTGTTTTTCTTTTTTTCTTGCCAATGGTTTGCCCAGCTCTATTTTAGCATCAGATCTGTCAGCAGCTCCCTGGGGCACTTCTTTTTCTTTTGATTTGCAATGGGAAATATCAACATGTGGAAAAAAAAACTTCAATATACTGCTTATTATACACAACCCCTGAGTATAATGAGCAGGCGGTTCCTGCAATGCTGGGCTGCTGTTCAGACAAACTACCGATAAACTGGCAAGCAATTTGGTGCACTGTCAAAAGACAAAGATGTCAAGCTGATCAAAGCTCCTCTGTTAAGTTTCTAAATACCTGTTATTCTAAGCAATCAGAAAAATACTAGGAATAGACACGTAATGTGGCAAAAACACCCCTGTAAGCCAGGCTGTCCCCAAACTGAAAAAAAAATTCAAATGAATATATTTGTGCAAATGTTCTGCTTCTTGCACATAAATAACAGAGTCAAGCAAAGGGACACTAAAAATAAACGACCATCAAGGAGGCAGAATCATTTTATAGCAGCACACCAAGCTATTTAGTCAGATAAATATGCTTCATTAGTTGTGCCAGAGTCGGGGAGAAAACAGTAGCTTTGTGGCTTACTTATTTTCCAAAAGGGTGTTGTTATGGCCATACTTTATTTTGTAGAAATTTTCTATTGTGTGTGCGTTTTCAGTCTGATTCTCAAGAAGCAGGAGCCGATGCACTAATTACAATGCGACTTATGAGAATATCACCAGCTGAGTGTCTTTTACACAATTTCTAAGTACACTGAAATACGGAAATACTTTAGGAAAAACAATTTGATTTCTAAAGCAGTTCATGTTTTTCCTTACACTGACTTAAAAGACAAGATGAATTTGGAGAATTTTTTTGTGTACGACCATTGGCCTCAGGAGTCTGCCCAAACCAAGCTGTGATGTCCAATGTACCATTGTCTGTCAGTTTATCCCAAAAGGGGAAGTGGTGCAATAGTTTGGCCGTTCAGAGCTTGCGGAGTGGGTGCAGGACTGCACAGACCTTCTCTTGCCCAGAGAAAAGATGACACAAAGTGGTTTTCCCTCATAAATAGGTTTCTAGTATGGTATTGCCAAGACCGATACAGCAAGAGAGATGGGACCTCAGCAATGTTATAAGCACTGCGATGCAGCAGGCAGCCAGCCAGCAAATACTTCACACATCCAGGAAACTCTCTCAGAGGTCTTGAGCTTTATTTCTGTCATCTTCTCTTGACCTCCAGCGGGTAAATGAGAGCTTCTTACTGTATTTTCTGTACATCAGTTTTAGCACAACACTGAATCTGGTTACGCACTGGACAAGCAAAACCACTGGCAGGGTTTGAAGATCCAGCAGGTGTGAAGTTTTCTGAGGTTTGTTGCCTGAAATGGAAGTGTCTGTTTTTCTTACTTTCCTTTAATCCCCCTAAGTGACTATACACACAATTACATCCAGCAAGCAGGACACTCCAATTTGCTTCAAATTTAGCCTGGGCAGGCCGTTATTCAGACTATATCAAAGTAATGACAGCAAAGGAGATGAAAAGAGAAAGCTTGAGGAGGAGGATGATGCTCCAGGAAATGATAACTGAGGAACTATGAGAACGGTCATTGAGTTTGACAATTTCAGGCTAAAAGGCTTCTGTCTTAGCAGGTGTTTTATCTCCCACTTAACCCTTCACATCTCACCTCCCTGCCCAGTCCCACACCAGCCACTAGCAGTTCCCAAAGTTTCCCAGCACAGCTCTATACAACAAGGTATTTCCTACCCTGACGAGTCATTCCAGGTGAGCAATTGCTGGTGATCCAAGCAGGGAAAATCCACCCTTCTCCAAATGCCCACTCCATCATAAAAAGCCACATTGACCCAGACCCCAGCCACCCTTCTCCTAAGAGGGTGCCTAAGGTGGACCAGTCAAGCACCAGCAACAGAGTATAAAAACCCTGGTGAAGCCTAGTGTGTGCAGTTGTGTGGGGAGGATATTTCCACTTGGTCTGAGACCTTCTCACTGTGCTGGCCTTAATTAGCACTCTATGATTAGAGGCCTTTCTCTGAGAGACGGGCCCCACATGGTGTGATGACTCTTCCTATGAAGAGTTAAGGGAAGAGAGAACTTAAATTCTTCCCTGGTTACTGACTTGTTTTCTTGCTGCTCCTGCCCTGCTCTTGATCCTACCCGGTCTGGTATTTGTTCCTTTTGCTTTTTTGGTCATTTCTTTCTCACCTGCTGCTAATGCCTGGTAAGTGTATTTTAAACTAATTCCAGCAATGTGTGGGGTAGCCTTTCCTGTGGTTGTAGGAATCTTCTTTCCTCTTCCATACCCAGGGAGACTGCTAGATTTAGTTTCCACTGCCTCTTAAGCGTAACCTTCCTCCTCTCCCTATTTTTTTGAGGTATTGCTAAACTGCTCTGTAGCTGGATGTCTTGAAGAGCCGAGTATTTCAGATCGTACTGATGAACTCCAAACGCATCTGGGGCAGGATCTGATAAATAGAATGATTAACAATTCTAATACACTCTGGAACAGTCAGTTCAGCGCACCCAGCACGTGGCTATGGTTATATCCAACACATACATCAACAACTCAGCTGGAGGGGTTGGCATTTACAGCAAATCACACGAGCCCGTGCCTCTTAACTTCTCCGCTGCTCCTTCAGCGCTGCAGAAGCACAGAGGTTTCAAGGTGACAGGAAGCTCAGGTGATCCGAGCTGTGCCTTGACTTTAATTACCAAGCAAACTGAAGGGATGATACAGAGACATAAAAGATGGCTTTTATCCTGATGGGTGCAAAAGAGCCCTAATTAGACAGGTTAAATCATATTCCAGTCTGTGGTGGAAAGGAGCGCTCCTCTGTTACTGTACACACAACCTGGGCCTTCAGCCCAGCTCTTACTGAGAGTTGGACTACTCATACAGCAAAGTTTCAACATTAGACCTTTGCCCAGCTGTTGGATTTGTACAGAGGAGCTGCTGGTTTGAGTGCAAGAGGTGATTTGTGCTGAAGAAGTGTTGCAAATGAGGAAAATAAGTCAAACGTGAGCACAGCATCCTCTGCCACAAAAGGAAGTCTCAGCAATTTCTGCGCGCTGATGATCCTTGATGAAAAATCTCATCTTAGATAAGCCTTAAAAATAAATCCGCACACAGAAATTATTTAGGGCGGATCCAGCACTGCCAGAATTCAGTGGCAAGCACCCTTCTACACCCGTGGTCTGCAAATCAGGCACTCTGTGCTAGGCTCTTAATCTGTGATTCACCTCAAGAACTTTATAATCCAGGAGACTGTGATGTTAAAGCTTGAAGTAATTTGATTACCCAAGAGGACCTTCTACTCTTACGTTGTTATCACTCCTCCCATTCAGGGACAACAGACCTTCCAAACAAGCTCCCCTGACCCAGGAGTGGTTCTGACATGAGCCAGCTTTAACACATAGTTGTTAAATTGAGCAGGCGGTTGACTTACTATATTCAGGGCTAGCTTCTCTACAGTAATTATTTTAAAGATCACTATCTCCAAATTCCGCTTCCATAGCTACCTCTTTAATATGATTCTCCTGCAGAAAAAAAAAAAAACAAGCATCAGCAAATGGAATTTGGCAAGAAATGAATCAAATAAACTTTAAATATTGTCATGGTGCCTGTTTTAAATTTCATTTGACCGAAGTTGTGCATCTGAAAACCCTACTGTTGGTAGCTAGAAGAGAAAAGAATTGATGACATCAGCGATTTGCCTCATTATGTCACTGTAGGATGATAAATGATATTTTCTCTGAGTCCTTCTGAGTTCATCTGAAGTGGTTTTAAAGATTGTATACAGAATACTTGTACTTAAACTATTCTGCTTTCAGAATCTCGAAGAGCTGAGACAGCAGGAGATAATTTGTAGGACAGCCTGAGACACTCTTCCAACAGTTTTAATATTGCTGCGATTGTCTTCTTGCTTTCTACAAGGCACAGAACCAATGTTGCATTTGAAGCCCTCTTATTGAGCATGCTCCTCCTCCTCCTCGGAATGGAGCTTCAAAGTATTTGTGGTAAGGATCCTTCCTGTGGAACCAGCTGTTTATAAAAATAAGGATATAAAAAAAGAGGGTGGATAGAAGGGTGTCCATATTGAGAGTGCTCCATCTCTTCATACGCTGTTGCTGTTACCCTGATCCAAGTCCCTTCAAACGGCAGCAGATTGCATTGTCGCTGTAATGAAACATAGCTGGGAATTCCCACCTCATCATCCTATAGTGAACCTTAAAAATTGCCTAGAAATTGCTGAAAATTGCCTAGAAACTTAAATCCATCACAGAAATTCCTCTCAGTTAAGTGTTACATGACCGATGCATATAACCTTTCAAATACTCTTGAGCAAATCATCATCTTAAATTATCAGGATTTGTTCATTTAAATTACTAGTTTCAAATTATCAAATTGGCTTTTTTTTTTTTTTCCCCAAGTTCTCTCCTTTGCAAAGCTGAAAGTCTTTGACAGGCTAAGGAAGTAACACGCTGAAAGTAATGTTAACCCAGTTCCTTTCTTTTCCTTTTTCCTCCATGTCTCTCAGACTTTTGCCTGGGTGGAGAGAAGAGTTGGGCTACAAAAATGAGGAAGTTATAGAGAAGGGTGAATATTTTTGGAAGGATTTTATTTCTTTCTCGCTCTATACGGCTCAAATCTCCTGCTTGCCACAGGAGACACAAACAAATGTTTTCAGGGTGGGAAGAAGGCTTGTTCTTCACTGCAACACTCAGGGTGAGTGCATTCCATGTCAGAGCACGGTCTTGCTCTAGAGAGGATGCTAATTCCAGCACATCACTCATGCTTCAACTGGAATAATTTAGGAATCAGCAGCTTCCTAAAGCCAGGCTGGGTTTGTATTTTTTTTTTCTTTTCAAACAGATGGACTATGTTTCTTTACAGTCTGCAGATCATACTTCACAGAATTTATAGCAGTGCCCGTCACTCCTTGGTTTCTGGGAATTAATTTCTAAAAATTCTCCACTCTTCTTAGTAGATAGATCACATTAGGTGTCGCTTTACCGGAATCAAAGCAGACTTTCCTTGGAGCAGAACGGCAAAGAGAAAAGCACACCAGAGGCTGGAACACTTCTCCAAGATGACATGCTAATGTAACTATTTCAGTCCTTAAATGTGTGGTTTTTCTCTCTTTAGTCTAAACAATTTGGTATTTCTTGAAACATGAAACAGCCTGGATTTTTAACAATGTGCAGCACAAAGAGCTGTGACATTTTCTTTTTCAAGCCAAACTAAAGAGTGGAAGGAGCAGCTTCACATTGCTCAGACACTTTCATTTCTGTTAAAAGGAACTGGCAGTTTGTTTTGCCTAGCAAGCTGCAACCCCGTTTTATCGAGCTTGCACACTGGCGGTGAAAGCCTGGGAGAAAAATCTCAACCCGTTGATGAAAGTGGCTTTCAATTCTTGACAAAAATGCAAAGAGGAGCATCAAAACAGAGAGTTACGCTCTCTGGGAGTGAAAAGGGAAGTATTCCTGCAAGAAAATGGTGAAAATGGAATGTTTTCTAACACAAAAAAAAAACTCTGTTTACTGGTGAAAAGTGTGAAATACGGTGCTAGAGAAGATTCACAGCCACTCAAAAAAAAAAGTCAGTATTGATGTATTAAGTGAAAAATTACTGATTTTTCTCAGAAATCCCATCTATGTAGTTTAGTTTCCATCATTTACAAGGCATAAATAAACACACATACACCTTGTGTATATGTTTATAAATAAATGTATGTATACAATTTATGTGGAGAAAATGAGTTTTGTGTTTTTCCTATTAACTCGGAATATTTTCACCTTCATTATTGTTCTGTTACTGGTTTCCAAACTACACATTTCTCACTTCCATAATTTAACTTATTGTGGAGTTAAATTTCTCTAGGCTACAATTCTTGTTACAAGTCAGGCTATTTTTCAATAAAACTGAACTCTTTTATTAAGGTGAAAAAAGTACCTTTTACCTATTCATCACTGGTTTAAGTCCTGACTCGTGCCAGTAAGCAAGGACCTCCTGTCAGTACAACGCTTTTACTTGTCTGCTACAGACCCTTTATTAATCCAGAGAAAATTACTTTCATTAATTAATGCAAAAGCATGGAATATAAATTTGAAAAAAAAATGTTTTCACAATAATAAACGGTTTTAACTAAATGGTTTGATTTCCAAAATATTCTCTTTATGGCCTCAAGTTGAGGCAATGGAGTCAAGTTGAGGCAGGGGAGGTTTAGATTAGATATTAGGAAAAATTTCTTCACTGGAAGAGTAGTTAGTCACTGGAACAGGCTGCCCAAGGATGTTGTGGAGTCATCATCCCTGGAAGTGTTCAAAGAATGTGTAGACGTGGCACTTCAGGACATGGTTTAGTAGGTATGGTGGTGTTGGGTTGATAGTTGGACTTGATGACCTTGGAGGTCTTTTCCAACCTTAAAGATTCTATGATTCTTTGGCTTTGTTTCAGGGCCTTGGGTCTACCCAAGCAGACATCAGTGCAGGAGTGTGGCTGTGCAAAAAGTCATAGCTTTGTGATGGGTAAATTAAATGGGTTGCTGCATTAAATTTTTCCCATCTGTGAGCTGAAAATGTTTGAAGCAAGAAAATAACCTAACAGGAATGTACTACCATCTTAACAAAGATAATCAGGGCCATGTAAAAGAAATCTGTCTATGAATGTAACTTCAGTCCTCTGAAAGACTGAGATCAAGTCAACGTTAGCTGTTCAGTCTCCATTCAGTTAACAGATGGAGATGACATCTACCAGAGTTCAACTCTACTTACTAAGAAAGGGACCGACCTTACTCCACTTGTCTGGAAGATCGCTTTAATGTTGGTTGTCTAACTTGCAAGATAAGTGTGGTGAAAGGAGTATAACTGCTGGTTTTGGCTAGGATGGAGCTAACTTTCTTCTCAGTAGCTGCTGTGTTTTGGATTTAGTATGAGATTTGATACGTGAAGAATGTTGATAATACACTAACATTATGAGTTGTTGCCAAAGAGATCATGGATACTTTCCAGCTTCAAAGGTTTCTCTAATGTGCAGGTGCAGGAAGCTGGGAGGGATATAGCCAGAAAAGTTGATCCAAACTGGCTAAAGAGAGCTTTCCATGCCGTAAACATCATGCTCAGTATCTAAGTGAGGGTTGGCCAGTGAGCTGGCTCACCTTTCTTTCACTGTTCAGAGTTGTTCTGGGAATATTTTCAGTTTTTTCATTCTGTGTTTGTTGCTCAGGATGGGCTATACGGGTTGTCAGGTGGTGAGAAATTGTGCATCATTCGTTTTGTATGTATTATTATTCCTACTATTATCATCATTATTTATATATATAAAAATATATTTTCCTTTGCTATCCTAGTAAACTGTCTTTATCTCAACCCTCAGCTTTTCTTTTGTTCCAGATTCTCTCCCCTAACCCCTGGGGAGGCAGAGGGTGCGTGAGCGGCTGTGTGGTACTCAATTGCTGGTTGGGGTTAAACTATGACACTATCTATCTACCTACCTACCTACCTACTTACCTTTCATAGAAGAATGATTGTCCTTCTAAATTATCTGTTCTAGCTTGGGTTCAGTAAGTTAAAAGAATCACTAGGATAACCTGCCCAGGTCATGTAAGACGCCAGACAAGATTACGGTAATTGTTTCTTGCCTGAAAAAAAAAAAAAATCTGAAACTGTGGTCCTGCATTCAGCTTCTGTAGACACATTCATTGGCAGTATCTGAATTTCTGTGGTTTCAATAAGAGGCCAAAACACTGACCAGGTCCTACAGGGCAGTGAGGCAGAAGGGATCCAGACACCACCACAGGATCTTCTCTAGCAGGTTTGACTTCATTGTGTGCCCCTGGCATTTCCCTGGGCTTGCAGGCACTGTGCAGAAGCACTCCAGGACCTCTGCAGGACTAGGAACTGCTGACACCATCCTCAGAAAGAGCTAGATCAGCACTGAATTGACTGACCAAAGGCCAAGAGCTGCCAAAACATCTTAAAAGCCTTGGACACATCCATGCCCAATTCAAAAGATACTGAGAGAAGTCATGATTTATAAATGAAAATTAGTCATCCCATCTGTAAATAAATCCATTCCAAATCTCATCAGAAGTGTCTTTGGCACTTCATGCCTGACTTTAAATTGCAAAGGATTGGTCCTTCTGCAGCAAGAACCAACAGATTGTCTCTGGTGTGGACTGTGCGGGTCACTGGGGCATCTCTTCCTCCCTTCCCCACACTCTGTGCAACTTCAGCTTTGTGTCGTAGTGGGTTGGAAAAGCCTGAAGCCAGCCAGCGTGACAGAAAGGAGTTATTATACAGTGGACTGCAGCTAAAGGACTAAAGCCGGTGTGGTCACAGGGTTGTAAACCTGCCATGAAAATTTGCACATCCAGAAGCAGACAACAGGAGATGGATGGGAGATAAGAAAGCCTGAATTGTCTTGGGTTGTGGCTCGTTATCTCATTGCCTTCCACCAGCTGAGTGCCAGTAATTAGCCACTTATATGGTCTCCTACACCCCACAGGAGATGCCAAATGTCTTCCTTTTGCCTTGAGGAAGGTGGACTGTGTCCTGCTGTGCCACTGAGGCCAGCAAAGACCTCAGGCGTGGCCAGCCGCGGACGTACAGCAACCCTCGGTGAACGACTGGCAACCATACGGAGTTTGCACAGTAATTATACAGCCCTCAGGCTACTCGGCTGACCAGCACAAATTCTTGTGGCAGTTATTTCTTCTTTTTCTTTTCCTCTAGACAAGCCATGCCTCTTCACGTTTGCAAAGCGACCTGTGGGTAAAAACTCACCGTGCATCAGCTGAGCTGTGATAATTTTCTACGTGCATCCCATTAGCCTGCAGCAAATGGAAGATAAAGGGGCTGGTTCAGCCCTCCTTCATGAGAACAGTTACTGCAGAAGATGCTGTGTGTAGTATCTCCTGACGGGAAAACAAGGCAGCTCCGTGACAGTTTTGAGTATCCAAATCCCTTAGTGAAAGCGTATCACATTTTGAGCATAGTTTGGTGCACTGTCCTATTTATGCTGCTAAATCTAGGCATAGCTTCAGTTTCTGTGTCTGAGATGAAGAAAAGTTCAATTTTTAAATTTCAGAACTGTGGGTGCTTGACCACACCAGGCGGATGGCGACAGAACCATCAGCTCTGCAGCATTTTGAGCTCAGCATCTTTCAAGATCACAAAGGCAAAGCCATGTTTTTCAGACTTCTCTGTCACATTGTCAACAATGTTTGTGCATGTAGCCAATTTCAAAATCTGCAGCTGAGTCTTTAGAGGGAGAATATCTTTTAAATTGCCAGGTTTTTCATGCACAAGTTGTTTTTGTTTAATCTTCAGGCTGACCTTCCAATCTGAAGCAGTCTTGCATTAACTTTCCAAAGGTCATATCTGCAGAATGTCGAGTCAGTGGATCTTGCAGAGCATCAGTACATTTATTTTTATTGAATTCTGGGCCCTGATTATACTCGGTTTGTTCTGCATGAGATCAACAAGGCAGGTGGAAAATCATCCTCGCAGGGCAGCTGATGATTCTCTGCAAATGCTATAAACAGGAATGACAGCTACATATGGATTTTCCACCAGCCAGTGAGGAGAAGGGACGTGCAATGTGGGTCGATACAGCCGACTGGCACTCTGCTAAAATAACGGTACTGTCCCAGTGGCCATCTCTGCTTCTCAGTGGCCAGACGGTACAGATGCACCTCCAGGGCATGGCCTGCAGCTTAGGAAGGAGCAGATGTCTCTCCATCTCCTACAGAGAGCCCAGACAATCGTTTTGAAGACTTACTTTTGCCCAAGCAAATTGAAGGGGAATTATGTCTACCTGTTGCATCTTGGTGGTTTTTCTTCTCCTCTGTCGTACTCTGAACACCCTTTGTGGGACGGTGGCAAAAGTCTGACATGAAGCAGCTCCTCTGGAGTGACCTGGGAGCAGGCAGAGTACCCACACTGCTCAAGATAAAGGGAAGGGAACAAAACACCTTTCCTCCCTCTAATCTTCTGCCGTAATGGGAAGGCGAAGTCTTTTATATCTCAATAGATCCCTTCCTGACTCTGAAATAGGATTCAGCATCTCCCACTTGCATCAGCTGCCAAAATAATTGTGGTATGGATGTCAAAACAAATGCAGATACATCTAGATGATCAAGACTCTTCCTGCAGAAAGCTTGTCAGGAGCCTCTAATGTGGAATAAGAAATACTGCAGCTCGGTCCTGTGTGCGCTGAAGGCTTCTGTAGTCAAGTCTGGTCTTCATGATGCATACCTATTTTAGAATAGAATAGAATCTTTAATGTTGGAAGATACCTCCAAGATCATCAAGTCCAACCATCAACCCAACACCGCTATGCCTACTAAACCATGTCCTGAAGTGCCACATCTACACATTCTTTGAACACCCCCAGGAATGGTGACTCCACTACTGCCTTGGGCAGCCTGTTCCAGTGCCTGACCACTCTTTCAGTGAAGAAATGTTTCCTAATATCCAATCTAAACCTCCCCTGATGCAACTTGTAGCCATTTCCTCTCATCCTATCACAAGTTGCTCGGGAAAAGAGACCAACACCTGCCTTCCTACAACCTCCTTTCAGGTAGTTGTAGAATCTCCAAATGACTGGAGGTACTGTGGGCTACACCATTACATTTTATGCCATCATATATACCACTCAATGCACATATACACACTCAACCACAACGGCTGTATCATCTTGACTTAATCTGTAAATCACACAAGTGATACACAACTTTCCACACCAGATGGCTGTGGCATTCATCAACCACTGTGCAATAAAGGCTTGGTCTTCCAGACCAGCTGTTCTGTTCTGGGGTTTACTGAAGTACCTCTACAAGAGAGCACTCTGTCCTCATGTATTATCACGTCCCTCATCTTACCAATGTCTGTGCCTATACAAATGGAAATGAGCACCTCATTTCCATCTATATAATTTCTAAGGCATGTAATGGAAACAAATTGTTGGGAATGATGAGAGCTCTGGCTCCTGAAATGAATACAAAAAGAAGTAAAGCGTTAAGATCTTAATCATTTGGAGTGCTCAAGATAGACACATTTCAGAGGACCATGCAAATAAATCACCTTAACTCGTCTGCATCATGTAGCTGTATCTGTCCACAGCAGCTAGAGATGTCTCTGTATGTTCTCTGAAATACAGTGGTAGCTTGATTCTTACACCATCATAAACCAGGTGTGAATCCAGAGCAGAGCAGACTTGCACTGCTATAGTGAATATTCAGGTGTGCCTCTTACCCTTCCTTCTGCTGGTCTCACACTGGGATAAATCTTCGGTTTCAAAGTCTGGCCTACAACTCATTAAGTTACCAGAGAAGAGGAAATAGAATATTTCTCCAAACAAAATGAAATCCAGCATCTGAAAAACAAGAGATTTTGAGCCTTTCATTGTGCTGTGTGAGGTATTTTACAACACTTTGTAGCAGTACACGTAGTTTTTTATATTCTTTGATATAGTGAGACTCTGATGCTGTTTCCATAAACTGAGCACGGGAAAGCAGCATTAATCTCGTGTTCCTCTTCTTTTCAGAGAAAGTGTAAGGTCATTTTTGCCTCCTCAATTCTCGCAGAGCAGAATTGCAAAGAGAAGCCAATTCTAATAACACTTTATAGAGGTAATAGAAGAGGAAGAAAATGGGACGAAGAGAAGGTAGAGAACAGCAAAGAAAATTTTATGATACGTAGCCTCATCTGGTGAAACCCAGCAATGGGAGTATTTTTTCACTCTCTTTTATTAAGCGCTTTTCAAGTAAAACAACTCCAATAAACCCCACATCAACATGACACTGACCATTATATCATTGTGGCCCAAAATAAACGCTCTAAAAGGTTACGCTGTGACTCCGATTTTGGTGTTCATAAATTGTCGAAGGATTCTGGCCCTATTGTACAAATTTAAGTCCTTTAAATTGTCCTGTGTATTTGCTGACCTTAAAAGGGGATTGTGATGCAAATTCTGACCTACCCTTTAGCATGTGAAGGCATCCAGAGTTGGTCAAATGTCAGAGCAGCTCGGCTGTATCTAGGGTGATTTCATCTAGATGGCCTGGCTACCAAATGAGATAATCCTTGGAAACGGGGTTTCTGATCTAAAGCCCTTTGGCAGTTTTTGAGTTGGTATTAACAGACCTTGGCCTCCCTCCAGCATTTCTGCAGCGCTGTAGGGAAAGAAAATGCGAAATATCCAAGATTTGTACAGACTAAGAAAGAAGTTTTAAAAACCAGATTGTCTATGTGGAATAAAGCGGGGTTGGGCTGGTAGAGGTGGAGTTGAGGATAATTACTTGTTTTCTGGGTGCATCATCTCCACAGGCTCTCATTTTTACCTGATAGCAGAGGATGGACAGCTTGGAAAAGCCCTTCTGCTTCCTAGAAGTATTGCCTACACCTTTTGCAGATACAGCCAGTGGCAGTGTTGGGGCAGAGCAGGACCCTAGGTGGGTCTGCGTTCCTCGCATCTCTCCCACCCTACTTCTTCTGAAGGAGCTGAGTAAGGCAGCTGTGGGCAAGCAGAGAGAAGTGCCACAAGTGATCTCCTGTGATCCTCCCCAGGATAGGCAGTGACCTGTGGTCTTGAGGCCACAACAGCTTACAGCATCGCGAGAGGTTTGCTCCTGTGGATGCGTAGTAGCAAAGTTTACACAAATTTGCAGCCCGTATGGGACAACACATGGTCTTCAGTCTGGAGCACCTGTATCTCCTTCTGGAGGAAAGTGAGTGGGGATAGAGCTGAAGGCAGCAGACACATGCTATTCTGGCTTCAGAACAGTCTAAAAAAGTGGAAAGTACCCCAAAATTCCCTCGAGAAATATATACCCATTCACCCCAGCCACATGTCATTTCCCCTGCCACAATCACGGGAATGTGTTTTGCGTTTTCTGGTGACTTCGCTCTTCCAAGCCAGAGGGTCATGTTGACCTTTATTTCTGTACTCAGCTGCTATAACGAGCACACTTTTAAGCACATGCACGCACGGAGAAAATTAAGTGAAGCCTATGCGACCATGTTTATATTTAGACATCCCAGAGGCACAAGGCAGGTTGCTGATTTTCTGCGAAAAATTCTCTTTCCAGACCAATGTGTCTACATCTGCGGCACGGCGAATGATTAAAACCGCAGTCCTGCAAGCGATAGCTACCCCTGCCTGTTTACCAGGGCTCACTCAAAGCCGCAGCGAGTGACGACGATTGTAGTCCGCTCAAGGGAAATAGCCTTTCTATTTGCTTTCTCAATAAGGGAAAGTTTTAAGAAAAAAAAGGAAAGCAGGCAGCATTCCCTGCGACTTCTTCGTTTGTTGTGAAATGTATGTCTTTAGCCAGCATGTTGAGAGCCGAATCTCACAAAAAAACCTGCCCAAAAGCATAAAAGCAAAGGGTTTCTAGCACTGCCTTTTCAACATGAAAGCAAAAGCTTTAAGGAAGAGTTCCTTTAGGAAAAAAAAAAAAAAATTCTCCTCTCCATTGCGAGCTGGTGGAAAGCTGATTATAGCTCCCCAACTCTGCTTTCTTTAGGCCAAAGCTGAGAGGTATCAGACATCATAAGCTATTGGTACCACTTCTGTTGTTTCTGCTTATGAGTACACGAGGTTTCAGCTATGTCTTAGATTAAAAAAAAAAACCACAAAAATCCACTTATTCTTTTTGTTGCTGAGTTTTGCACTTAAGGAGTAGGAATTGAAAGTCTAGTAGGCTATATCTGATGGAAAAATTGAATATAATGTCCCTTGTCCTATGGATTCAGATGCAAAATTCCCCTGCATATGCTAGATTTCAGCCCTGGCCAAGTCTTCAAACTGAGTTTAACAGCACGCGAGGACAAGCATGCTTTAGTCTGACTGGCATCACAGGGACAAACTCCATCCAATTACACACTGAGGAAAATTAAATAAATTTATAAATATTTTAATGGAAACAAGTGCACAGATTTCCACCTGCAGGACCACGGGGATTTGCATCTGAAGTAACTCACAAAGCGATTCATCTTGTCTAATCTCAAAATCTCAAAGTTAGCACTTCCCCAAATGTTCACGTTGGCTGTCCCCTTCGCATCCTCTGTCAGTGGAGAGGAATGGGATGAACATCCTCTCAGAAGTTGCTTTATATGAATATAAAGCCTGTGTGAAATCACTTTGCATGTGAGATGTGCAGCCACGTGTCTTCAGTGAGCAGCTGTACAACCAGAAATTCCAAGAAATTCCAACGAGAAATTCCGAGATCATGTGCAGGCAAGTATGGTGCAAGCAGCTCACTACAAGTGCTCACAGGATAAATGCCATCCTGGGAAGCTCACAAGTTTTGCATCTAGTACAGTTGAGAAAGGGACTCACTTGTCAGCAAAACTGTTCATGAAAAATAAAGTGACCAGGAAATTATAATTAATGATGGAATCATTTCTAAATTAAATATTTTTCAGCTATACATCTAGGTAACTGTTATTTTGCCAATTTGTAACATTTTTGTCAAATTTCTCATGCCAGATGAAGTCTAAAAATACGTCTACACCAAGAAAGAGAGATTATGTTTGACAAACTAAATGAAAAGTTTCCATTTTTCTGCTTTTCTAACATTTTTGTTTTGAAATTGTCTTTCCATTCGTGTGATAAAGACATTAAGATTTGCTCTCAATCAGAAGGAAGCACTAGTTTGGATTCAGACAAACCAGATAATTAAATATATCATTTGGAATTATTTTAAGGAAGAATTTTAAGAACTATTTTAACTCAAGAATTTAAAAAGTTTTCAATCAATCTGGTGCATTCAAAATACTGAACAGTGAAACAGCCAAACAAATGGGAAAACCCATTGTTTTCATAATTCTACCACTGAATAATGACATGTCTCTCAGTTTTAATTAAATAGTTTTCATGCACTATTTTGGTTTCTTGTTTTCAGACAAATATTTGTGGTGGCGACTGCATACTGTGTACACAAATTGTAATTACTTCCAACAGCAACAGGTACCTGATTATGATTCATGTGCCATATGTTTCAAGGAAACATAAGGAAAAAAGCGTTAAAACACATTTGTCTCTAATTATTGTTTCTAGTTGGGTCGGTGACATAATCGTGATTTCTAACAACATAATGTGAGAAGTGGAATTGTGATTTATATGCACATAAGTCACCAAAGAAGGGCAAAATATGACTTTCACTTCATCTGTATATACAACTTCATCTTTTCTTTTCCTTCTTTATGGGATTCCAGATTTCCCAAATGGTGCATCTGGAGGATGTGCATCCACAACTGAGGAGCAGCAAAAGGAACCATGATTTCAAACATCCAATTTCTCTTTTTGTTTCCCCAGTATTTGACAACTGAGAAGCACCGACAACTTACCTACATCACCTGCTCTTACATACTCACCTGAAATCTCAAGGGATTGGAGTTTTTACTTATGTCTAAGTGTGTCTTCACCTGAAATTCCAAACTAACCAAAACTGCAGCCTTAATAAGTTCATGTGTGTGGTTGTAGGATTATTTCCATTCTTATTTCTCTTGCTTCCCATGTGTCTTGGCAGAAGAATGATGATCTGATGCGAAAGAAGATTACCAGCCATTTCCATTTAGGTAAAAAATGGTATTATTTTATTATAAGGTGAAAAAAAAAACTTTAAAAGTCAATCAATCAGAAAAGAAATATGCTTTTCCTAGGAAAAAAAAAAAGCAAGTCAGTTTGAGAAAACAAGAGGCTTTGGAAAGCAACACTTCCCAGTGTCCATTTTCACAAGAATGTCTCTTGTGCTTTTTCCCCTTTAAAAAAAAAATAAGATATCATAAAGATGTGAGGAAAAAAATAGTCCTTGAATGATAAACCACACTTTTCAACCAGCATGGCTGTCCACCCTGAACTCCTCCACCACAGCATAACACAGTTTTGTTGACAATAAAGGAGCTTAAAGAAAGAGTTAAATATTGCCCAGTGATCAGAAAGGCCTCCATATTATTTTTTTTTTTGCAATTTAAAGAAAGAAGGAAGAGGATTTCCTTTTCTTTTGGGTAATGCCGTAGCAAAACCGTGTTGTCCCTGAAAAGCTCGTGCACTGTGCCTCGGTATATACTGCATCTACTCCATCACCTGCTACCCAACTCATGCCAAGGCCAGGAAAATGCTCAAGCCACGCACGGGATAATCCATCAGAAATCAATTCCATGCTCTAGGAGTAATTTATCACTGTATGTCATACACCAGTTCATGCTGGTTATTGAATTAAAATGAAACTAACAGGATCTTAAGCAAGACTGCACAAACAAGGTCATTAAACAATTAAAGAGATCATCAGAAACTCATTTTGCATGGTTAAAATTACAGAATTAGGATTATAAAAACCGCTGGGAAAATCCAACCCCTTAATCAGGCGAGATTGTCAGCAGACTCTCATTCACAAACCAGGAGGCAGGCAGCAACTTTCAAAGTGAAATGGCGCTGGGTTTTATCTACTCCTCCTCCTCAAACCCCTTTGTGTTTGTAAGCTCGGTACTAATGAGGCACTGCTGTGAAACTCATTGTAATTTGCTACCTGGAAGTTTCCTGTAGCGAAGATGAAAGAGATGCTTAGTGGAAGACTTTTTGGGTTTGTTTTTGTTTAGCAGACATAAATGAGATTTTTTTTTGTAATTTAATATTATAGTAGAAAAGTGATTGTATAACACACATACAGTTTTCTATCTAATTGCTCTGCGTATCCGGAGCTTTGAAGTTAGTCCACATAAATATCTCTGAGATTTAACAAATACTGCTTTTGATTTCCACCCGAGGCAAAACAAACAATTTTATTCTCCAGCGTGGATGGATTCTGAGTGGTGTTTCATGCTATGAAAACCTCAGAAACAAAAATTCATATCCAGCTGCTCTCTGTAGTGCAGAAATGCAAAAAAAAAAAAAGGAAATAGAAACAATCTGTAATTTGGAATTTATTGGCAATTTGCTAGCGCGCTTATCTGCAACAACACCAGCAACATGAACAATCAGAGTGCAGAGCTGTTTGGTCTGGAGGCCTTAAGAAAAGGATATTTGAGAACCTGTGGATAAATGGAGGCTATAAAAAGAGCAGCAAAAGCTGTAAGCTAAGTAGGACTGGAGCAAAGTTAACTTGGCGAAGGGAACAGAGTCAGACAACTTTTCTCCCTGCAAGTAAAGCCTCGGGTGCTGGAAGGCTGAGGGGAAAAATCCTGAGCACAGCTGGAGAATAATGGAATTGTGTTCTCTTTTTTAAACGAAGCTTCAGTTTTTAAATCATAGTAAATACCTCATCTATAATTCTTTGAGAAATACTTCTAAATTACAGCTGTGTTCCGAATTTCCTGAGTGGTGGAGCCTTGCCACATTATCCTTTTTAAACAGATGTGGTTTGTAAATATACCTACTATGGCACTTTAACTGCATCGTTGGGTGGCTGTGGAGATGAGGCCAGCTGTGTCTCCTCACCGGTTTAGCTGCCCGAACAGATGTCCCCCCTCATGGGAAGGCAGCATCTTGCAAATCACCACCTTTGAGAAGTGCCACCATGGAAAAACATTGAGATATCCATGGTCTTAACATTTTCTGTTCCTACCGGAGAGCAAAATTGTACAAGGATCTAAGTATCAATTATGGGATGGGTCGTCCTCACATCTACTCAAGGCTAAATCAGGGAAAACTTGACTTTAACCCACCATGCAGTCATGGAAGGCCAGGTTGAATGAGCCTTTGAGCAACCTGATCTAGTGGAAGGTGTCCCTGCCCATGGCAGGGGGGTTGGTCTAGATGATCTTTAAGGTCTCTTCCAAGCCAAATCGTTCTATGAGTAATCACAGCTACAGTTTTAGTGAGTTCTAAGGAGTGACAGGGCTTTGAGCTGGGGATCCCACACCAGTTCAGGCTAGAGCAGAAATGGGGCTTTTGATAGACTAAGCACCAGCTTGGATGCTGCTTCTCCTGCCCATGACCAGTGGAGAAGGATGATATGTTGATGTCTCCATACTGCACCTTTATGACCACCTCAACCAACCTGCTTTAAATTACAACTTTCAACTGGGAAAGTGGATTCAAGGGTGATCTAAAATCTCCGTGGCAGGATGAGCACCTGTTTTGGAAACCATTGACGGGTTTTTTCTTCAAGCTAATCCTGCCTGCTGTGCTTGGCACCATCAGCCACCAAAAACAAGCAGTGCTCATGGATGCCTCTGTTCTACCCCTTCCTCCCCACCATCCCCCAGGACCTATTGCCATGAACACCCTGTCACACTATCACGCTAAATTCACTAAATGAAACGGGTAATTATTATAAATGGGAAATGCCACTTGACAAAGTCCTCATCGCACTGAATGAACAAAGGTTGTTTACTCCATTTTCTTCAGGTTGTTAATAAAGATGGTACAGAGGTAAAAGAGTCCTGGTAATTTAGTAGATTCCTGGCACTGAATTTCCTCTTATTGCATTTTATTTAATTAATTTTAATTTTTCTTAGCAAATCTTAACCTGTTCTCATTAGAAACTCTTCCAAAATAATTAGCATAAAATTTCCTTCTTATTCTCAAATAATGAAACCCTCACGCTTCCCTCACGGGTGTTCACATGGAGATCAGCAGTGATCTCTGTCCTCCAAATGCTCTTCCGCACCCAGTGACAGGGGAAAGGATGCTTGCTTCATCACACTGCTCTCTTAGCCTGAGATCTGTTACAGAGCTTGGCTTTTGAGAAAATCTTGAAAACAGTGCAGAATTATTGTCTTCCTGGCTAGAAGTAAAAAAAAAAAATCTTCTACTCTGAAGAGACCAAGCACAAAAAGTAAGCCAAAGAGAGAAAAATTTAAAATATCCCAGTTCTAGCTGCCCTCTCACAGTGAAGTCTTCTTTGAAGACGAGTCCATCCAAACTCCCTTTCAAAGTAGTTTGAGCCATTCTTTAATTTATCGTGATTTCTTTCTCAGCTTGACAGCTCTCGACTTTGTGGTGCATCTCAACCCCAGTCATGATGAACTCCACCAGCCTCCTCACTCCCCTGCCCTGATCTGCAGTGGTGTTCTCAGCTGCACGCTGTTCCCACTATTCTGGCCATGGGGAACATTAACCCAGCAGGAAGCGTTGTATTTCTGTGGTTCCTGTCCAGAGAGCTGAAGAAGGAAAGAGAAGATGGGGGTTTTGGTGTTCACTGTCTGCAATTGCATCACTCCTGCGACTGCATACAGTGAGCCAGTGAATGCAAACGCAAACCTTCCCGGTGAATTCAGTGAGCTTGGTCTGAGATATCAGAGCCCCAACTACAGAACTTGAAGCTATTCAAATGTGAAAAAAAAAAGGCAAAAATAGGTTTTTAAACCTGGAACTTTAATCACACGGGAAAGAATGTGCTAAAAACATAATTGTATCCTAATTTATTTTTTTAGCCAAACTTTGCCATCACCCCAAAGTGAATAATTTCCTTTTGACTAGGAATATTTTGGATACAAGCAAAGAATATTTGAAAACAAGGAATCAAAAGGGAACTTGGGGTCATTTGCAAAATGAGTGAACTGAAGAGTAGGACCTGAACTATTTGATATTTCCAAGTGGCAGAAAACCCTACTTGCATCACTCTACCACACAATGAACATGGTACACCTCATCTTTCCTTCTGCATTAATGACTCAAAGCTTAAGAAGAAAAGTCCATATTCTGTATAATGATGTTGTAGTTTAGCCCCACTCAGCAGTTAAAACACCACACAGTCACTCACTCACTCCCTCCTCACAGCTCCTCACAATGGGGTGGGGAGGAGAATCAGGAAAGAAAAGAAGGCAAAACTCCTGGGTTGAAATAAAAACAGTTTAAGAGAAAAATAGAGGAAAAGAAAACAGAGAGGGAAAACAAAACCAATAACAGAATATCCTTAAGCACATAGCTTACAGGATGGACCAGCCCTGGGGCTCATTTGTGTAATTAGCTGTCCTAGCTGTTGGCTAGTGAGTAACCTATCCCAGTAGTGTCGACAGCCACAGGGGCCACCAGCTCCAGTCTCCCAGCTCAGGTGAGAATTAACTCTGTCCTAGCCGGAACCAGGACAAATGAGAAACTAGAAATTTGCTAAACATTTAGCGAGGGGAATGCAGAGTCTGTTTCATAGCTGTAACACACAGCTTCCAATCCTGGCTTCAACTTGCACTTGACTTTTATGCCAGCAGTATATGTGGTTGACAGGGAAAGTAGATCCTAAATGCCTGACTGACACATTAAGTGTGATGGGTCTGTAACGCAGGCAACACGACTAGCAGAAAATGCCCTGTTATTTGTTTGCTTAAGATCCCTAGGTACTTGGGTTTAAAGCCTGCTTGGAGCCAAGCGACAAGAATCTTTAAAACTGCAAAGCTAAAAATAGCTCCACATCCCAGTTAAAATAAACCGCAGATAATCTCTCGTGGCAAAATTATGGAGTGCAGCCTAGTGAAAGCAAAGCAAACTCTGATGGGGACTCCTGTGCCTCCTGGATGTGGGCTTAATGGTTTTTAGGCAGCACTGCATTATCCCATTTCTTTAATTTGAATGTTCTCTCTTCCTCTTCCCAGGGATGTTACCTTGCACAAACCCTTGTGCAAGTTTTCTCAGTGAAAAATGTTTGTAGTTCCTTTCACGTTGGTCCATATGTTGAACACTCTTGTTGTTTTGATTCCCTGGTCCGTTCCTCTCCTCACTGCATCCCTTGTGTAAGGTTTTGGTAGGACACTCTTCCAGCTCCAATCTTCTCTGAAATCCACAGGATGGACTTCAGTCCATGCAATAGACACTTGAGTGCCATGGGACTGTCCATCCTTTCAGGACAGTTGAGCTGTCTAACTTCCAGAGCCCACGTTCTTCCTCCTTGATAAAACCCAACACCCAACATGTTCACAACAGAAAAAGAGGGATTTGTTTGTGTACGCCTCTGATTTATTCTTTTTCTTGCGGTTTCACATCTGAATGCCTAGAAATGAAACAGCCAGAAATGAAACAGCCAGAAATGAGTAAATATACTTAATTGTTAGCAACATGAGCAACAACACATCAATGGGATATTCTTGGTCTCTGCAGCTGCTGCATGGGCCCAGTGAGGAAACAGGACCTGAATCTTCCTGCTCCGGCTGTTTTTTCCTGTGGGAGTTTGCACCTCACAGAGACATTGTGATTTTGGAAGGACTTCGAGACAATTAGGTACTCAAACCTGTGAGACTTCAAGTGAGATGGCTTCTTCAAACAGGGTCTAATTGAGTGTGTCTCCAGGTATTTCTCCTTTCTATTGCAATGCCATGCAGAGCCACCACTGACTCATGGGAGTTTAATTTGTCCCTATTATATGAATGTGTGTCTTGCTCATACACATCCTTTCTGAAAAGAGCTGTAAATGACTTTTTGTGAAAAACAGGCACTCACACACGTATTATTTCTTTTTGTGTCTAAGAAAAATGAGTCTTTTCATTTAATTTGCTCCAATTTCTCCTTTCAGTCCTCCCAATTACAGACCTGTAGACTGCAATTATTGCACGTTTTATCTGCTCGCACAAAAGGGCAGAAGAAATCAGTAACACGAGTGTCAGCAATGCTGGTGTGGAGTTAGGCGAAGCTCTGCTCTCAGCAGTCAGAAGTATATTATCAGCTCAGCCACTTTTGATTTTTCAGTTGCTGAGACTCTTCCTCTTATGGTCCCGGAAGTGATGGTGGTCCAAGGCCATGTGACGCCATCACAGCTTTTTTCTCACCTTACTTTGAGGTTCATCCACAGACGGTGGTGATATACCAGCACTAATTAGTCTTCAAAACTTCTAGAGTAAATCCAGAAACTCATCATTTTACTGAAGTAAACCTGAAAAAGGTTTCTTTCACACTTAAATTTCAGCTTTTGATGAGGCTCGCCACCCAGATAGACTAGAGATATTACAAAGAACTGACAAAAGGAGGGGAAAAAAGCGATTGTTTAAACTTCATTCCAGTTCTGTAATCCAGGAAGATCTTGGCATCTAGCAGATTATCAGAGGCGGGGTTTTTTTTAGTGTCAAGACAATAACTTATTAGGTAAAAACTGAACCAAACAGAGCCAAGCATCTTGTCTCTGCTTAAAGTCTCAGAGCATTGAACAACATCCTGTCCATTTAATTGGAGAGGCTGGATGCGTCTGTGCCATCGGAGTCCTGCTTGAGCTGCTAGCAATCCTTTTAGACAAGGCAGGCACAGAAAGCGAATGCACCACAGGTCAAGGTATTATGTGTCTTCTAAAACCCTGACTAATAAAAAATTGGGACTTTTGCAACCGATTTCACAGGGAGGATGAAAGCCTTTGTGAAAAGCTGCATTGTTATTGACATATCTGACAAGACTTCAGAAGTCCCACCTTCAGTGCAATTTCCCCATGTGGATTCTCTGTTCTTCCCTGAAAGGTAGGAGAGGAAGGAGAGGATCGGGGGAGAGCGGGTAGGAGTAAGAGACTGGGAAGGAGAGAGAGAAAAAAAAAAAAAAATTACTGATATGGTTTTCCAGGAAAAAGCCCCTGTGCTAATGCACATCAGGTTAGTCAAGAGAAAAGGCATGATGGAAAACTGGCTAAAATCCTCTAATTCAGAAATGCAAAGCCTGAGCAGTTCTGGAGAGGAGCAAGATGGCATGGTACAAGAGTTCACAGGGAGGAGAGAGTGCTTCTCGCTGTACAAGGGAGCGTGCAAGGCAGTTCAGATGCCATCACACTGCTGACAACTATTAGAGCTGGCAACACCTGGAGGACCTTTGAAGTCCTCAATGCCAGGAGTAACCTTCTGGAGGAGCTTGACTGAAAAAAGGATTTGCTACAGTAGCAACAACAGCCATGATCCCAAGCAGAATGGCTTGGAAGACAATCCTTTTTTCATGGGAAATTGATAAAAAATTCACTCATCATTTTTTCTTGAGTTTAATGTTTTGCAAGAGAACTTAAGGACTAAATCTGCACTTTTTTCCATTTCCATTTTTCATCTATATTTTCTTCCTTATTTCCTCTCCACCTCTTTTTTTTTAGGGGATAGAGTACGAAATGGAAAACAGGGAATATGGAAAAAGGAAGGTGTTTAAGAAGAAAGAAGAGGCTGTATTTTAATGTGGTCGACCTTTCTCTTCATCGTGTGAACTATATCTTCACATACATTTCTTAAGAGCCATTTGCTCTAACAAATAAATAATGATGTTCTGGAGACAGCCTGTTCATTTCCTAACACTAGCCTGTGCTTTGCTGAAGGAGTTAATTTTGGCAAAAATAGACGCAGTCTTCCAGACGAAGCAGGCACTACAAGGAGCTCCCTCAGAATCCCTGGGTGACAACGTGACCCATCTGTAGGGCACACAGGGAGAGAAACTTGGGTCCAGCTTAGTAAGAATCGGTTAAGAACCTCTCACTGGATAAAAGCAAAAAACCCTACCGTGATCACCCCCAGGAGGTAATTTCAGTTAACGAGGCAATTTTGGCCAGTGTTCAAGCAGGAAGGGATGTGAGCCCTCTCAACCTTTCTTTGAAGTTACAGATATGTACGAGCATGCTGAGAACGTCTTTGATAGGCCCCTAGCTTTTGAAATGTGAAGTTTCTGTAATCACACTTTAAAAGCTTTTAGAAAATAATCATCCTGTCAAAGTGTCCTTTTATGGCTTCTCATGTCAGGCTGGGTCAGCAGCATCATGCTGTGGCATGTAGCACGGCATTTAATCAGAGAGTGGTGTATCTTAACTGCAGCCATCAAATATTAAGTGGTGGAAAGAAACACATGGCACTGCACTGTGCTGGCCCCTTTACTCCTATGTATATATTGATTACTCAACCTGGCCAACCTTCTCTCCTGGTCCCCACTGTGTCCACCCTGGCTAAGGCTGGAGCAGGTGAAAGGCATGGCCTTTAGAGACCCAGAATTTTAAAAAGAAAAAAACATCAAGATAATTTGCAGGAAGACTCCCACACATGCTCCTGGCCACACAGCAGAGCATCCTGCTAAGGGCGAGTGCTTCAACAAGTCTTCACCTTCTCCTCGAAGAAGAGGAGCTAATGCAAGCCGGTGGCCAGGAGGAACCACAGGGACAAACTCCCATGGTGGGCAGGGTCCTCACAGTTTTGAGGAGCTGGAAACATTTGGATATTCACTAAAGCAATTTTCACGGCTGATCAGTCGAAGTCTCAATAGCTGGGCCTGTTTTATTGATCTCTGCAGAAATACACCCATTTTCACCACTCCAAGCTTTATCATAGTTGGTCTCGCATTTTCCTTTATTTGCAAATTTAATGTTCTGAAACTGTTCCTAATTTTCTTTATGTCTTCTCCATCTGTCCCTGACTTCATGGAATTGACTTCTCTCTCCTCTGTAGCATGTCAACACTTTTCCTTGTATTTCTGTATTTTAGTAGCTTGCTCCTGATGAAAGCAATGGCTTCTCACTGCCTAGAGCAATAACCGTTGTGGGAAGTGTTCCAATCCCAATGTTTAAGGCCCTCAAAGATATTTAAATAACTTATTGCCTTGGAAGCTCAGAAAGTAGCTGAGCTGTATGTCCCCACAGGGATTCAGACACTGCAGGACTACGTGTGTGGTGCTGGGTTTGTAGTCCTGCCCATCAGCATCTTGTCCTGGTTCCGGCTAGGACAGAGTTAATTCTCACCAGAGCTGGGGCTGGTGGCCCTTGGGGCTGGTGGCCCCTGGGGCTGGGATAGGTTACTCATTAGCCCACAGCTGGGACAGCTCATTACCCAAATGAGCCCCAGGGCTGGGCCATCCCAGGGCCATCCTGCTCAGGGGATAAAGTGGGGCTGGGGCTGAGGAGCAGGTTTGGCTGCTGGGGAGGGAGCTGGGCACCAGGATCCCCTCTGAGCTGCTGTGCTGTGAGTTACGTGCTTAAGTATTTTCCATTATTGGTTTTATTTTCCATCTCTGGTATTCTCTTAAACTGTTTGTATCCTAACCCATGAGTTTTGCCTTCTTTTCTTTCTTGATTCTCATCCCTGTCCCACTGGGGAGGCAGTTATGAGGGGGAGTGAGTGAGTGACTGTGTGGTATTTTAGCTGCTGAATGGGGCTAAACCATGACACATCTCCTTGTCACCGAGAGATCTATTCCAACTAGACAAGACAATCCCAGCCAGGACCACTTTCCTTTTTCCCCTGTAGTCTACTTAGGTATTTTGCAAAGGAACATGGCTCCAGAAGGAGAATCTGAGCCCACTTTTCTCCAGAGTATTCTGCAGACTTGAGGCAAAGGCGTTCCCCTGCGACACTCTGGTGTGGGCAAAGGTAGAAAATAAATCTCCCATTTCCTGGTGGTGTTTTTTAACTACTAGGATATTAAAAGCTAAAAATGAAGCACAGGACACCAAGTGTAAATGCATTCAGTTGAGCCAAACCCTCAGGTAACCTAAGAGGACAGCATTTAATTCACAGCTGTTGGGAGGACACAGTCATGGTGCAGAGACTGGGCTGCTCAGCACTGTGAGGGTGAAGGCACCTCCAGACTTGCCCAGGACCATGCTGTTGCGTTGTCCCAAGGACAGACAACAGAAATTTTGGGTTGTCCTGGCTTCAGTGTGAATAAGGCAAATTTAGCAATGAAACCCGTGCTATTCAAGCATGTTGAACCCAAGGAGCCAGCCTGGGGTAAAGCCAGGGGCAGTTTTAGCTTTCTTGAGTCCTCTCTATGTGCTCTTTTCTCTGCTCCCATCTTAAAGCAAAAAGGCTTCTTTACCTTGTTTGCAACACTGGAGAGGGAGCAATCCTGAGGCTTTCAGATCTGGACCAGGACCTCAGCAGCACATAGTGGAAACACAGGACCAGGGCAACCCAAAATTTCTGTTTCTCACGGGGCTGGGGTTGCAGGATTCATCTCTGTCCCGTGGGCTGCTGCTTCAGAGAAACAAGATTCCTTGTGCTTTCAATTTCTCATTTTCTCCCTCTTCATCCAAGATGACGCTAATGTACTAATGCTTGGAGCAGGGGAAATTGTTGTTCCCTCCACACACAGAGCCTGCAGCTTGGTCACAGCTGTGTGAAAGATGTATTACACTAATGGAGTTTTCTTGTTTGTTTTTTTTTACTTCAGATTGGGCAAATCCATGGTAGGACTACATCTGATTTCTAATCCATTAGTCACCTCTTGCCCCTGTTGGAAAATGCCAAATTATGTTCTCTGTCTCCTGTCTCCATTAACTCTCACTTCCAGCATAAACCACTTACGATTTTGCTGGTTTTTAGCTGCAGCTGTGCTTTGTATCACCACTTGTCTGGATCCCAGTGCTTCTTGTGCCTCCTCCAAATGGAGCAACACCTCGGGGACAGAGGCAAAAGAACTTCGTAGTCAGGACTGCATGATGTGGCCATCAGAGTAGGAACTGGCCTTGGGTACCCTCAGTCCTAGTTTTGCAAGCACACAAAGTACGGCATTACGCAAAACCCTCCATGAGGTTGGTTACAACCTTGTTCATGGTCCAGAATCTTCCACTGAAGGCTTGGTGTTCTCCCAGGCATTAGGCCTTCTGTGTCCAACCTCAGCATGAGAAATTTAAAATTCTTACATATTCCATGTGCAAACGCACCTAGATGTCAATGAAGTGGCAACTGGACAAATTGCCTTACTCCAGCTTTACACTGCTGTAAATTTTTTTTAAATCCAGTGGAGTGGTTCAGAGGTGAGAGCAATTCGTATCACACAGGATTGCCTCTAGCCACTTGTAATCTCTTCTCGGCGTGCTTTTCCTTACCGAGCACTGCCCATTGCTTACATTGTCATGGAGAGGTCACTAAGAGTTCAGCATTCTTGAGAATTTCCCGCTTTGTTTTTTTTGGCACTAGCAGCACAAAAGCACCGCTTTAATTAAATCCCTTGAAAAGAAGACAAGAACCATGCCTCTCAGTACAAGATTTCAGGCGTGTTTCTTAGTCAATAATTACTCTTGACCCATCATGGCCCTTGCACAATAGTGTTGCTCCTCATAGATAATGATCTGTTATAGGAATGATTGCATTATGCTTTCAATAAGAAAGCTCACAAATTGATTTGTTGTCTGTTAACCAATCAAAACCTGTAATGTTACGTATAGCTTGGCTGCGGGAAGGATAAAAAAGTGCTGGGCAAAATCTTGTACCCACTTCTAGCCTCTAAAAAAATTAACTGTTACAATTTTAACCGAAAACTGTTATTTGATTTCTACTATGAGCAATTTTCCAATTGAATTGCTACCTACTTCATGTCTTTTGAGGTCATCCCATCCTTTAGGATACCCTCTGTGCCCATAGGTAGTGGCAAAACATGCCAAAATATGCATTTTCCCTTGAGGTCACAATATCAAGAACTGCAAGCCCAGACCCAACAGGAAGTAAATAGATATGTGTAATTTAGTAATGTAAGTATTTCGTCCCTCATGGTACAAAAATGTACCAGCTGCTGGGTGGAGGGGGCTGCTGAAACCGAGAAGGATGCAGCCCTGATCTCTGTGCTTCCTGCTGGGAAGCACCGGGATCTCTGGCTTTTCCTGCAGCTGCAGCCTTTCATCTTTGGTCTGGGCTCTCTGTGATCGAAGACACAAATTTATCTTTGGGGCAGAGTATGAGCGAGGGAAGGAAGGCCTGACCCCAGAGTCAAACGGGCAAAGGGCTGATGAGAAGGGCAGGATCCTGCTTTCTGACCCCTCCTCTCAGAGCTGCTCCTGTGCTTTCTGCAGGGCTGGCTGTCATCTGCAAGAACACTAAGAACAATTTTTGGAAGTTGGTTTCAACACAGAGACCGGATGCCCTCTGCTCCTACCAGCTCTAATTTCTGGGATACCATGTCACCTTTCCCTTTCCACCGTGTCCCATCAACACCACCAGCCTGAAGAGGCAGAGGTCCCTTCCATGTCTGGGGGGCTCTGGGTTGTATACCTACCACCACATCTGGAGTTTTGAACTTGGGGCCCCTAAACTGAATGAATCTTCTAGATGCTCAGCTGCCATATGAGTGTGGCTGGATGTGATGCCTAAGGAAATCACAACCTACGGCTCCATCTTAAAGCAAGCACAAAAATCAAGGCTCAGGAGAAGGTTATAGGCATGAGTTGAGCAACAAGTGGTTTTTAGCAGCCAACCCATGCAATGTTCTCTCTTGCCTTGAACATGGACTGCAGCTCTGGGCCTCCAGATTGTCCACCTTCCCAGAGGCACAGCTCAGAAACCTGAGTTTCAGGTGAGGAGGCAGGAAGATGCGAGAGGGAGGGCAGACAGAGATAAGAGGGCTGCCGAAGTCAAGGGAAAACCTATAAACAAGTCCTGAAAGAACAAGTTATCACCTGCAGGTGGAATAAAGACATGATGTAATGACAGTCAGGCATTGAGGACAGAAGGAGAAAAAAGGATTCATTTCCAAAGCGTTCAGTCAACAACACTCCAGCTCTGGAAGTTCCTTCTTTATGAGACCTTATTGCAGCCTTCTGTTACCTAAAGGGGGCCTGCAGGAAAGCTGAGGGGGGACACCTTATCAGGGAGTATAGTGATAGGATGAAGGGTAACAGTTTTAAGCTGGAAGAGAGTAGATTCAGATTAGATATTAAAAGGAAATTCTTCCCTGTGAGGGTGGTGAGGCGCTGGCCCACGTTGCCCAGAGAAGCTGTGGATGCCCCATCCCTGGCAGTGCCCAAGGCCAGGTTGGACGGGGCTTTGAGTGACCTGATCTTGTGAAAGGTGTCCCTGCCCAAGGCAGGGGGTTGGAACAAGATGATCTTTAAGGTCTCTTCCAACCCAAACTGTTCTGTGATTCTGTGATCTAAATTAGTAGTGTTCCCATTAAATCTGTTGGAGCATCATCAGCTCTGACTAAAGCAGGAATATCAAGAGGAAGAACTGGATGACCTTAAGGCCTTGAGAAAAATAAAACAACTCAACCATTGTGCTGACATACAATAGCACATCTGAAGAGACAGCAGAACACTGTGCAAGCACAGTGCTTAAGGAAGAATATCTGTCCTGTCTAACACTCGCCAGTTAGCAGGACCGGAACCGACATCTAGGCACTAATGTGGTAGGGGTGGAAGAAAAACAAATTTAGTCCTACAATATGTGGAGGCAACTAATTTAGTGAAAATCTCCCGGATGCCGGTGAAACAGGCCTGTTTCAGTTTTATGGAAGGGATACTGTGACAGTGGGAACCAGACTAAAGCAGGCTTCAATGGTTCCCATGGTCCCATCGCTGCGTAGAGAGCCCGTTATTTCGGATGCAAAGCTGGGGCTCCTTAGGGGTTAGAGATGCTGCTACTTTGAATGATTCTTGCTTGACTGGACATTTTGCTTACATCTCTGTTTATTTAGCCATACATAGACATACAGTAAATACATCGATAACTAAATCAAGAATCAATAATTCCTGACTGAACACTGCATCCTTTCCATGTTAGCAAGGTACTTACTTTATTACTGCCCTGAGCTGAACCAGCAAGGCTGTTAGGAAGCAGTGCAGGAAGGCACAATAATGCAATTTTTAATAAATTATTAGGTGTTCACCATTACCAGCAGCTTCAAATTCAGAAGTGATCATTACTCTTGCCTAAAAATAGGCAGTTTCTTGATAAGAAATCATGCTGTATAAATTACTATTTTGTTGTCTCTTTCATGAAAAGCTGCAATTTATGCTACCATAGATATCGAATGGACAGCCTTCTTGGTTTTTCCCCCATACAGACCTTTGCATTCCAGCCTGGGGGAATTCCAAATCCAGCATTTAGTCAGGAGATTACCTCTGAGATGTAAGGATTGCTCTTTAATCTCCAGATCCCAGACACCTGCTGTGTTAAATACAAGGATATTAGTACCTAGTCCTTAGTCAGACACGTTGAGGATGCACTGAAAACAGTCTCTCCTTACTTCCAACACCTAATTTTAAATTCCAGATTGTCCTCTCAGATGTTCTTGCTGAACAAGTACATCACTCCAGGAGAACGATATGACCTGGAATAAGCAATCTCCAAACACAACAGCACAGCTTGCCTGTAGAATATGTAGGTTTTAAAACAACACTTTGCAGGGCAGAGGTAAGTGTAGAAAAGGGCAAGTTGCTAAGTTCTGTTTCAAGTCTAAAAAACTTGCCGAACAGCAAGAGGCTTGAGCTCATCTTGTTTAGATTAACCGAGAGAAGGGGAAGTGATGACTTGATCTGTTGCCTGAGTGCCTGCATAAAAGATTTCTTTCAAGTGGGATCTTCCCAGACCACCAGACAAAGACGTGAGAAGATCCATTCCTGAGAGCAGAAGCTGGGAGAAATCTGGCAGAAAGTACAGACTGCATTTGTTTGAACAATAAAGCAATTAGCCTGCAGTGTAATTTACCTGTGCAAATAGTGAATTCTCAGCCATGGAAGTCATTAAACCAAAGCGGGGAGGTTACCTAAAGGAGATGTTTCAGCTCACTCAGAAACAGGGGATTTCCTGAAGCACTCCCATGGGTGCTTGGGAGGAGGTTAGATGAGGTCCTAGCAATTTCCTCTGCCTCTAAGATCTGTAACTCCAATAAAGATGTATTTAAAACTTGGTCTAAAAAAAAATAATTGTTCCATTCTGTGAGCAAAATTGGCTCTGCAGTGTTTAAAATAGTGCTCAGTTCACTGTGAGGTCTTGTAGGAGAGGACTTGGGTCTGGTGCAGGAAAATGTGAATTTTTCTTTCAATTTTCCAATGACTTGCTGTGTTGCACTTGGCCAAACCTCTAGTTTCTATTTAACCGGTAACTTCCAAGGGGTCTGGTCTGCTGGGACCAGTATTAAAGCATCTGTGAACAGTATCATGGCACTGAAAAAAGGTAGAGTTGGAGGAGAATGTTTTGGTGACAAGGTAAGCCTTCTCCTGCTGTGAAAGTTTTGTCTTTGTCTTGGGCCTTTGGCTCAGTTGTGGATATTTTAGCTATTCCCTGTCCGAAGCCACCACTTTGCTACAGCCCACCGATGTCCTGCAGCCCAGCTGATCCCTGGCATCTTATTAAGCCATGACAACTCAACCCCTGCATTCACATGCCTAAGTCTTGAAGATATGGTCTCAAAGTAAAGAAATTACCTGGGATTTTTTTTTACTGTCTCATTTGCAGGACCCTAAATTGCTGCCGGCCAGTTCTGCTTACTTTTAATAATGAATAACTTCTTTTAAAGAAAACTCAACGTTTGAAAATCAAGTTTGGACAGTGTTCTTGTGCCATTGCCTCAGGATTTTTGGCCTTTTTTTGCAGAACTGATTCTTCCGTGCTGCCTGCATGCAGTAGGAGTTGACAGTCCTTTGTCAACCACCACATGGACACAGGCCAATGGCTTCATAGCAAGCACTGTCCCAGGAAAATAAAGATCACAACTCTTGATCTGTGGTGGGTTTCTCAAATACTGACATTGCATTTGATAATGCTTAGGAAAAAAAAAAAAAAATTAGGTCACATGCCCTGCAGGGAACAGTACAGCAGCATCAGAGTTATATCACTACAGCGCAATGACACTTAAATCATGGTTTTAAGAGGCTGCTGATCAACCTCAGAAGCTTATACACCTCCCTTCCTTCACTCCTGAAGCATCTGAGTGCCTCATAATCTTTGACAGATTTAAGGTAATAGCATGGCTTGCTATGAATTGTTCCCATCTTGCAGAGAAAAATATGAGTGACAGTGAAACCAAGGTCCTGATTTTTTTTTTTAACCATAATAGAGGTCACCTAGTCCACTTCCTTGCACAAAGGCTGTTTCAGCTCTTCTCAAATTGTTACAGCTGCTCTTACCCAGACCCATCCTCAGACACCTCTGCTGATGGCAATGCTCCCACCTCCCCAGGCAGCCTACTCCAGTGCAAAGCTGCTGGTTTTGGAGGCTTCCTTACTGGCTGATCTGTCTCCCTTCCTACAATTCATACCCTTGACTTCTTGCACTGTATGTGGAAAGTGAATATTTCCTCTCTGCAGCAGTATTTTATACGTTTAAGCTGTCTTGTGTCTCCCCTCTGCCTTCTGTTCTATAAACCAAACAACCTCAACTCTTTCGATCTTCATGTTTTCTATATTCCTAGGCATTTTTATTGGTTTTTTTCCCCTGGACTATTTCCCATTATTTCATGTCTTTCTTGCTTCCTGGGGCCCATATCTGGACCGCTGAGATCTCTCAATAATTGCATAGAAGGAAGGGTTTATTATACAGGGCTCCTGTACACGTCCTAGATTTTTTTTTTTTCACAGCGGTCTGAGTTTTCTCCTCTGCTTCTTTACAAACTCTTCATCCAGCTATCACAAGCTTGTGTGTAAGCAACTGCTTATTCCAAAACACAAAAGATGTCCAATTTGTCCAGATTGTTTGTACTTACAAGGTGTCTCTCAGACCACCTTCCATTCTGGCACAGCATCACTGAGGATGTCAGATTCATTCCAGTTTCTCCACTCTTGTTCCACTTTCTCCAGGTTATCGCCAGAAATGCAAATTATCTGACCTGTGGTTTCACTTCACTCTCCTAACTCTTTCTAAATACAACAGAGATTTTTGATCTTTCAAAGTCTTTTGGCCTCACTGCTACGCTCCATGTAGAGGGAAGGTGCTAATGGCTGAAACCTATGACATTCCTGCCAAATCTATTAATATTCTCAGATAAATTTCAGCAGACCCTCTGAGTATTTAAAATGCTTACATGCTCAATGATTCATATTGTACTTTAGAATTATCTACAGGACAATTTAAAAGGAATTTAGATGCTAAGGTGATCAATTAGAGAAATGAGGTTTTTTTGCCAATTAAACATAATCAGGCAGTTTCAAGGCAACTAAGCAGCCTTGAAAATTCCACCAGAACCCAAAATCTTCAAGATGTTTAGGACCCTACAAGTGTAATTGATGACTTAGGGCCTAGGGAATGGACAACAAAAAGGATTAAGTATCATGTGCCCTGTCCCTATCCAGACCTAGCTGCAGGTACCTACCTTTAGGTGCCTAAATGGCTTTCACAGGCTGGTACCAGGCAGGACCACAGACGAACACGGAATAAAACATCATTCTCTCAAGTCCAACAGCAACCTGGAAAGCTTTGTAGTACTCTTTCCCCACAGAGCATTGTGTTTTCTATGGACCTTTTGAGCACAAAGACTGCCTGAATCTCTGGTAAAAAAACAATTTTTTAGCTTACGATAAATCTAACTAGATAGAACACATCTTAGGTAACGCAGGGAGAAAGGAAGAGTTATGATGCCATATTTCCAGCTAGAAATTCAGTGTAAAGAGTGATTAAGGTTCATTGATGTATAGCTTAATATGCTGTTTAATAGAAGTTTTTTTTTTTCCAAAGCCATGCTCCAAATATGTGGAAGAGCTTATTTTGAACCCACATCACTGGAGAACAAGTGAGGGATGTCACTGCAGTATCAGCAACCATCTTTTTTTCTGTATACAGTCAGATTCCACTAATTGCAAACATAGACTCAATTTTTATGCATTTGCGAGGCAACGGAAGCAGGATTTCACTTCCCTACTTTTAGAGTTTTTTATTCACTGTGTAGTTTACTGTAGGAAACATTCAACATGTAATTAATGTCAAATCAGCTCAGCTGATTTATATATTTTGCATACATTCAACAGAAACTGGCACTGTGTGTGAACACCCACTTCCTGAGACAGCACAATTTTGTTTCTGCATGAGCAGAACTGCCATATCTTCTTATTTATTTTCCTAAGTTCAATGAAATGTGACCCAATGAGTCAAATGCCAGTTACTGTAGTTTATTTGTCAGTGTTTCAGGTGTACAGTCATAACACTTTAACAGCTTACAGCATTTATCTTCAGCTATGGTTTGTCTCCACAGGAGATGGGCCTGAGAAGCTCTGAGAACCTTCAATGCTAATAACAACAAAACCACAGCTGATCAGCATCTTGCTGGTTGCGTACTTGTGGCCAATATTCCATTAAAATTGAAAAACTGGATAGTCAGATGAAAGTTTGTCGAGCTGAACCTTTGCATCTTGGTTTTTTTTTTCCCTGTTTTAAAGTATCGTTTAATATCTGGGAAAGATTTGCAGGTACTAGTAGCCTGCAACTCTATGAGTAAACCATGTGCTGCTCTTGCTAGTCAAATGGCAGATCTCACTGGGAAGTATTAACAGGAGAGCTGGAGGTGGGATATGGGATACTGAGGTGCTACCCTATGTTCTGAGCACTGTACTTCAAGGAAGGAAGATGTAATAAAGTGGAAAGAATCTGCAGGAGAGAAAGAAGTATTTATCTATTCAGCAAGGATGAAACGCTCAGACAGGTAGAGGGACGTGGGCAGATATAGAGAATGACTATGGTGAGGATGCTGACGTAGGTAAAACAGGTCATAAGCATGAGGGCAATCAATTTTTCTCCACTGATTGAGGAAGAAATTAAATTATCACCTCCAAGATTTCATTTGGCTTTTAAAGGAACATCTTTAACAGTAATGCCAATGAAGCAGGGAGCTGAGGAGTGCTTTCTGGTGAACGTTTGCAAGAACATCAGATGAACAGCCTGCCCTGGGAGCAGAGCAGGAATAAGGGACCTTTTCCCTCAGTGCAGAGCTTTGATGTGCCCAGTCGTTTTAGCTTCCTTCTTACATTTCTGTGATTCACGCTGCTGAACGAAGTTGTTGCTCTCAGGCTATACAAAGGGGCCCTGGAGGCTCCAGGTGGATCAGAGGTTTTATTTATTACATGCTGCACAAATGCAAACCAGGAGTCAATTCCTGCACAGAAAAGCTCTCTGCAAACCTGAGAATTGTTTTAAAAGGAGCTATAACAGCCTCAGTAGAGCTGCCAGTCATCTGGGTTTCCCTGATGATTGTCTCTTCTCAAATGTCTTTTTTTGCCCAGACCAATAATTCAGAAAAAAAAAAAAAAGGAAAGAAAAAAAAATTAAAACAAAAAAAACCCCAAAGATACTTTTCCTTTGTCAGGATTTGTAGTTATCCGGCAGATAACTCCTCTGCGCCCAGAAGTTCCCTCTGCCCATGCTGTTGGATCCGTCTCGGTGTGCAGAGCAAGTCCAGAGCCTCAAAAGTGAAATGATCCAATTGATGGATCCATCCAAGTGGAAATCAAATTGATTTTCACTATTGATATCAATATCAGAACTTGGAACAGGAATCAGGTCTCCCTGTGGCTAGTATAAGCCCTGAACTTAAGCTGTCACTGGTTTTTGCTCAGAATAAAACCAGGATTGTGGGACCAGTAAGCCTGCTGATAAATGCTGGCTCTTCCTTGATTAATTTAATTGTTGTGACATTGCAGTGGGTGATGCAAAGCACCACGAGTCTTTCTCTCTTGTCATAATATTGGAAAGATGCAAAAACGATTTACTAAAGAAAGTTTTGTGTATTAGGTTCAACAATTTTGAACATATTTCTCAGAGGTGACATTTGAATTTTCCCAATATTTCCCATGGTCACCTACAGCTGAGATACTTAGAGGCAGACTCAATCTCCTCTGACACCCATTTCGAAACAATATTCCTGTGATAATCTGCAGAATAACTCACAGCTTATTTTGTAAAGCACAGATCAGAAGTCACACATGATGTTCAATGAGTGCACGCAGGACTGGTGCAATTCTCTTGGATGAAATGTCTGCCACTATGTAATAAAATGGAAATCACCCTTTTCAATCTCTCTCCAATGAGCTGAAATGGGTTTCCCTGTTGTCAAGCCAGTGACAAATTCAGCTTTTGCATCTCGAAGCATAGAGGAATCTTTCAATTTGTACTTCAGAATAAAAGGTGGCCTTTGATGAACCATAAGAGTGGCCATAATGTCTCCTTGCCCCATTCCTGAAGCTGGGTTGGAAAAGAAAGAAGATGTAATGGGTCATTTGTGCTGTGCTCGCACCCACACAAAATATTTCCTTTAACTGAAGGAGCCGAAGAGCCACTGCACGGAAACGTAGTGTTAGAAACAATTTCAGCCAAGGCATTTTAAGCATGGATTGTGCCTAACAAGCCACTCCAGCTGTACTGAAAATGACCCTTGAAACATTTGGTTTGCGCAACGAGAACATAGTGTAAATTTAACTCAGCAGAAAGACCTTAAAGTCAGGCTTTATTTTTCCCAAAATAAAAGAGACTGAGGGCTTTCATTTCTTTGACTAATGAATGAAAAAAGCTCCAATTTCCCTCCCAAAAATAATTACTGCAGGGCAGAGGCTGAGCAAGAAAATGCTATGAGTAACCGAAGACAAAGCAATCCCCTTTAAAGCTCCAGTCTTCAACTGAAAGTTAAATGCGCAAGTGCGTGGAAAGCCAAGGATTTTCTGAAGGGTTACCATTTTCTGGCTTTTGTTAGGGGTTTTTGAGATCTCTTCAGGGTCTCTTCAACCGCAGAAACCTAAGCAACTCAGAAGCTTCAGAGTTTCAGGACATGAAGTAACTTCTTGGACAAAAGTAGCTTGTGAAGTGCTTACTATCCAGTGAAATTTAAAAGGAAAGTGGAAATCTCAAAAGTTGTTGAAAAACACTTTTATCTGTATAGTTACCTTTTCTCCAATGACCTGAAGCACAGAAAGAACTAGTGCTCCACTCAAGGAGAACAGGGAAATCTTCTCACCTTGACATGTGCTTGAAGTTTATGTGATTTGTGTTAGAAAGATAGACAGAGGAGGAAGGCAAAATTGACCCACTAGTTAAAAAAAATTAATTGCACACATCCCTTTTTCACATTGTTTTGCACTAGGCTGCTCAAACCGCTGAAGTGATGCATGCATCCACATGCATATAAGCATTTCGGGTTTAAAGAGTTCCCACCTTAGGTTACTTGAACACTATTCCTTACACTAAACTAGAGCTCATGGTTTTAGAATGAAAAATGAGTGTTCAAAATGGGATTTGTATCAGTTTAATGGAATAATTTGAAATTCACACTTTTAATTAACCTCTGCCAGTCCCTGGGACTAAAACACCTTGTGTCTCAGTGACGGCTCCACAATTATTTTCTTATCTTACTCCGCTGGCTCCTCTTACTCGACGCATCCCCAATGAACGGTGCCTGGGTGCGAGGAGTCACTGCGAAGCACTCCATCCCACTTTTGGCTTCCTGTCATGAGGAGGGGACGAGGAATAGACCTGGGACAAGTATTTGGGAAGACCTCGGAAGCCTTCGTGTGGTTTATAAACAAGACTACATCCAGCCAGGCCACCAGAGTCAGTAACTCATAAATTATTTAACCTGAGCTTATCCTTGCTATCCTGCAAACTCTCTGTGTGATCATAGTCAGAAGACCTGCCTAAAACAATGAGCATGTTGTTTTGAAAAGTACCTCACTGCTTTACTCATTTCCAGTGATATATGTATTTTTGTGTTTCCCAACACCCAGCCGGTGGTCCCACTGGGTAATTTACTCTCATCATCAGGAGTCTATTTTATTTCTGCTCTTAATTTGTCTAATTTCAGCTTCCAGCCACTAGATCTTGTTGCATATGGGCCCGAAAGACTCAAGAGCCCATTATCTTCATTTCTATTCCCCGTGTCGGTACTTACTCGTTATGATCAAGTCATCTTTTAATCTCTTTCTAAATTACCCATATTGTGCTCCTGCAGTCTGTTGCTACCAGGGCGTATTTCCCCACATTTTCAACATTTTTTTTTTTGTTCCAGTATGAGCCTTATTTAACCTGTTAACCTTCTCCTGGAGCTGTGGACAAAGGACATAATGCAGTAATCCCATCACCCTTGCATCAGTGCTAAGTACCAGTGCAGCAGAAACCTTTTGCTCCTTCTCAGTAGTTCCCTGTGTTTGTATTCGAGTATTCCATCATTCGTTTGGACCGGAGTACTGCACAGAGAGGTCTTGTCCCTCTAAATATCCACCACCTACGCTGCTTCCTCCAACAAAGTTCTCCGAGGACCTTTCCTCATCATATTGGTTTTTGCTAAATGTTATTGGAACACACGCTACAAATTATTTTCCTCTCACTTATCATCTAACAGAAAATCTTATTTATCAGTGCATTGCCCTTTCTATTTTTGCCAAGCAGATTATCTTTAACTGTGTGTAGTTGCATGGTTTTTCAATGTTTTCCAATGGAGACCCTGGCCTGAGAACAGAGGCTGGGCTACAAAGAATAAAACTAAGCCAACTTTCATTGTATGCCTGTAAGCCATCATCACAGAATCACAGAATGGTTAGGGTTGGAAGGGACCTTCAAAGGTCATCTGGTCCAACCCCCCTGCAAGGAGCAGGGACATCTCCAACCAGTTCAGGTTGCTCAGAACCTCATCCAACCTGGCTTTGAATGTTTCCGTGTTTTGTTTTCTGCCATTCTCATTTGGCCCTATAAATGGATCTAGCTCTAAATTATGAGTTCAAAGAGAAGAAAATAAATATATGTATGTATTTATTTTTTTTCTAATGAGACATTCATTTACTGCAGCTTGTGGCTGGCAAAATCCAGCCACTAATACACTCTATCTTCAAAATTGCTGTCTGAATACCAACCATACTGTAATCAGTGATGGTTAGTATATTTGCATGACTTTGTGTTTATAGTGTGGTATGGCTGCTTAGTGCAAAGCAAAATAGAAATATTAATTCAGTGCAGAGGATAAAAATGACTTTGGAGAAAAATACCAGGCTTGGCACAGGAAACCTAAAATTGTACAAGAAAAGCATGTTTCTGTCCAGAATCTGATTTTTTAAATGGCATTGCTGCGGTTTTCAACCCATTTCTCTACTTCCTGCCAACTGAAAGATTTTTCCAGATTTCTCCACAAGAATGCATTGCTTCAGCCTCAGAGGCTCTCTGCAATTTCTCTTCTACAATGGGATCAAACTTCTGCCTCCCTGAATTTTTCCCTAACTTGGCTCCTCGGCTTCCCTTACCTCTGCCGAGAGGCTAGTCACCTTCTCGACACAAATCACCTGCTCTGCTAAGGGTCCTGGTAGCACAGGGGCAGAAATTTAATTTGCCTCTGCAGGTAGAAACCTCTACAATCTCTTTTTGGACTTTATCACTAGAGAAGTACTTTGGGCCTGGACGGACAAGCGAAAGCAATGACTTATCACAGCTTAATAAACATCTCGCTGTCAGCCAGGCTGAGGTAATTACCCACCGTGTGTGCTCTTCTGTGGCCACGACGGCCGGGCAGAGCTCCTTCGATCCAAACGCCTGCATGATCACTTGCTCAGCTGCAGAAACACGGTGTTTTGCAACCGTTTGTTCACATCCATTTTTACTTTCTCTCCTGGGCGTATAGTCAATGCGTTCCTCCGCTTTTCAGCTCTGGAATTTGCTGCAAAAGCGCTCTCTCAGCAGTCCCATGGCATTTTGCTCCGATGTTTCATTTCCGTCGAGTGCTTTAAGCTGTCACAGTTTTAACCAGGATCTCAAAACAAAGCGTGCGTCTAACCCATGCTGTGATTGTCGCTGCTCTTCAGAAATATTGTTTTTACCTCACCGCGCTTGCTCTTTTTTGACAGCACTCTGCTTGCTCAGAAGATTGGGATCTATTTAGCTATTTACAAGGAGACCTTGAATTCATCTCTAAATCCTAACCGGGTTTCTTCCCCAAATCCCAGCTCTAGCTTGCCTGGGAGTTATTACAGATGTGGTGCAGGTCACAGGGTGAGCGCCTGCGACCCAGGAGATGCCTGAGGCCAGGCTGGAATTTCTATAAGCCTGACCTTAAACACTCCATCAGTTAATCATCACTGGTGCGGTTAATTTCTTCCATGGCATGTTAATGCTGCTTGAAGTGACATGATCATGGCACTTTCCCATCGCTCTCAGCACTGAGAGGTCGTGGCCAAGTCGTGTTTCCCCCAGGCTATGTGAACGTGAACGGAGCACTGGAAGGAGAGCTTCGAGTTACAGTCTCCACTCCCCAGCTACAGCCTGTGACACAGGTTCTCCCTCATGAAACGGCCAGCTTGCCTCTTCAGCCGATGTATTTTTGTACACACACTTGGAGTTCTGTTCTCTATTTTCTGCCTTGGCAGTAGAAATCTTCTCTCAGTGACCAGACCAGTTTACCCAAATGTATTCCCATGAAAAATTTATCCTTCATCTGAAGCAGCCCTTCTCCCTCCATGGCTTCCTACCATATCCCAGGATGGCTGGGGTTGGTAGCTCTTCTGCGGGTTGTCCTATCCAACCGCCTTGCTCAGAGCAGGGCCAGCAAGAGCAGGTTCCTCGGGGCTGTGCCCAGTTGAGTACTGAATATCTCCAAGAATGGAAACTCCGCAGCCTTGCTGGCAACCTGCTCCAGTGTTTGACCACCCTCATATTTAAAACCTTTTTTTAAATGTTTTAGTGAAGTTTCCTGTGTTTCAGTCTGTACCCATTGCCTCTTGTCCTGTCAGTGGGCACCCCTGATATCTTCATCTTCTTCACATACTCCTACTAGGAATTTATACACATGGATAAATCTCTGTGAGCCCTGCACCTTTTCTTCTCCAGGCTGAACAGTCCCAGCTCTCTCAGCCTCTCCCTTATGCGAGGTGCTCCAAATGCTTCGTCATCTCCAGATGCTCATCTCTCAGTGTCTCTTGTATGCGAGGTGCTTCAGATGCTTCATTATCTCCACAGCCCTTTGTGATCCGTGAAGTCCCTACCGTTCTTGTACTGGGGAGACCAGAACTGGAGCTAGCACTCCAGATGCATCTCACCAGTGTTGTGTGTTTGGAAATGCACATAAATGTATGGGGGTTTGTGCTACTGTTAGTTTGTTATATCACCAGCCAAATTTCGGAGATTTTGAACGGGAATAAGATCAATCTGATTCTTTAATTCCTACTTTTGAGAAGACTGTTGGACCTAAAAAGCTGAGGACCGGTTAATAAACTCAACACAGATACTTTTAAAAATCCACTTTGTGTGAGGCTAACAGATTGAAATACTACTTTTATTACAGTATTTATTTTTCAGGTTTTCCAAAATAATTATTAGAAGGTCCATAATTTTGCCATAAAATGTGTAATTATTTCTTAAGTATGCCTATTAGGATCTGAAGGCTTTTATAACTATTGAGAAGTAAATACTGAAATGTGCTATATAAAGAAGACAGAACTATTAAAATAACAAATCATGATGACTTCTGTAGTAAGTCTAGCTCATGCATGCTGAGATAACACCTGCAATCTAGATTTCTCTTAAATAAAACTCTAAAAATCAAGATAAACACATGTTAGACACAGTTTCCCTTTCCACCTTCCCCTCATTGGGGTATTTTAAACACCTTGCTATTTTCCAGTGTGAACCACTCAGGAAAATCTCACTCACGCTGGTTTTGAAGTGACATTGCAGAGACATTAAATGGATGCCTTGTAAGAAGGTTGGTGCCATCTCTGACAATATTTCAAAGACAAAGATGCTTTCCTACTGACAAAGTAGGAATCATGCTGCAGTTATCTCCTCTCAGTCCTGGTGAGCCATGCAGTCATCTTGATCTAGCGTGATTACCCCTAGCGTTACACAGGCTGTTTTCAAACAGTTAAAAACTCCCCAAACCTCTATGAAATACGAACAACAATGTAGAGTAAAGGCGGTAAATTGGCATGGTTTAATCCCAGCCAGCAACCAAGCACCACACAGTCGCTCGCTCACTCCCCGCATATAACGGTTTCTTGGGAAGACAAACGACATCACTCTGAACATCCTCCCCTTCCTTCTTCGTCCCCCAGCTTTATATGCTGAGCACAATGTCATATGGTGTGGGATATCCCTTTGGTCAGTTGGGGTCAGCTGTCCCAGCTGTGTGCCCTCCCAACTTACGATAAGTAACACAAGCTGTTAACAAAATCTTATAAAAAAGAAAAAAAGAGCATTATATTTTGCTTCATTCTTCATCTATTTCACAGCAGTGATTAACTAAGAAAAATACAATGCAATATCTGGCCTTCTCCTTCAAAACCCCAACACAGTTGTACAAAATAAGAATTCCTAAAAAACGTGTCAATCTGTACTCTGTGAGTAGAAAGCTGCTCATATATTAAACACTACACTGGACCGTAGGGTTGTTCATTTTACCAATGAGCAGATCAAAGTGCCACATCCATGTGTTTTAAAAATAAAACAAGCAAAGAAGCAATAGAAAAAAAAATAAGGTAATCACGTGTTCACTGAATTAAATAAAATGTTTGAACAGTAAAATACAGGACTGTCAACACTGATCTAAGCTTGAGTGAACTGGGCATTAATTCGACAAAGACATCTGAAGAGGCAACTGGAGTTATCTAGTTGTCTTCTCCAACAAGAAATGGAGACCCCAAGCTGATGAAAACCTGCAAGAAGGTACCCAGAACAATTCCAGAATACCAGGGTTCATGTAGCTCTGGCTTGACATATTTTATTCTTTGTTATTGGGAGGCTTCTTTAAAACTATTTCACTTGACAGCTGCCAGGGCTTCTGGAAGAAAATGGAAATAAGGCTGCTGGATGTAACAAGGTGGCAAACAAGGGGGTTGAAATTTAGTCCAGGAATGGTAAATTCAGGTGGTTCCACCTGATAGCACGGGAGGGAAAACATGAAAATATATCCATAGAGCACTGCACTCCTGAAGAGCTACACATGATCTCAGTACCCCTCACAGTACACCCAGCACAGCCATAAACCACGGTTACTATGTTCAGTCTTCGTTGCTGCACATCCCCTTTTTTCCCTCTGATCTAAGGTACTTGAACATAAAGGCACCTTCTACACCCTTGTTCCACTTTTCTCTCCCATGCTTGCCATCTAGACATGAGTGTTCGCTTCTTTCTCGCTTCTCTCTGAGCACAAGCCTAGAGTTCAGTACCTGAGAACCAGTATGCTTTATGGGTAGACGTAAAAAATAGATTAAATCATGTCCATTAACTTCTCTAGAAACACACCCTGACATACTCTATTAACTTCCTCTTCAGACATTTTTCATTTGCAGTGTCCAATTCCTGATCCTAAGGCGTTTAATTACTCTCACTTTGTTATAAGATCCTACTAACTCTCTTGAATAATGCAATGCACCATAAATAAGACCTTTTCTCAACATTGCCTGGTTGCTTTATGATTGCACAGGTTTCTTGAAGACATCTGCATAAATTTTTATGGGACTTAATAGTCCAGTTCACATCTTTCTTGTGTACAGTTTTCCCCATGAATCAGAACTGGCAACCACTGTCCTCAGTAGAGCATACCCAGAGTATTAGTCTCCCTATGTATTACTCTCTCTTTTTTTTTTTTTTTTGCACAGTCCTAACGTTGTAAGTGTTCATACATAAGTTATTGGGATTATTTGTGAAATAGGATTAAGACGCAAAGAAAGATTTATTTGGAAAATTCTCATCAGCCTACCAAGGAAGAAGGTCAGGAACTTCATTAAAACAGATTAATGTAGAACAATTGTTATCTAATAAGACGAGAAGCCTAAAGGACCTTCTTGCTCATTGCAGAAACACCCTGCTAACACGCATTATTCGTGAGAGCAACAAAAGCTACTTTAGAAACACTGCAGTCTCAGCCTGGAACATGACAGGAGATATATTCTCTTTAGCCAGTCCAGCCATTGATAAATTAGTTCTTGCCTGAAATTGGCATTCTGTCAGTGAGCTGGAGGGGACTGCGGCAAGCGCCACAATTAGTGCTCCCCGCGGAGCGAAGGCAATGACAGTGCGCCGGCCTGCAAAGTGGCTGAGAATTCTTGGGCCGGTTTATTATGCAGCCTTTATGGCTTATCCACTCCACTCCTGGCTCCAGGGAATGGCTCGGATAATAATTCTGTAACTGGAGTACTTAACCTGCTTGCTTAGTTTGCAAAGCCAAGTCTCCGTAAAGGAGTGACTCATGGGGAGTCCCACTTAGGGACAAGTTGAGGAGCAAACATTGAGAGCTACGGGCAGAATTGGTATAGCAACCATCTCACTTCTCCTCTTCCACCTTCTATTAACCATTTCAGAAAGATAACTACCAACATCTACCCCCCAGTCCCGTTTCCAATTTTAAACAAAGTAAAAAAATAAAACCACAAGAGATTGGCCAAGAGATTTGCATGTATGTGCCCACATCTCTTTTGGCCAGAGGCGGCCTCATAAATAGAGGGACAAAGCTTATAAAAACCTGGGCATAACGGAAATAACTCTGCTACGTTTATGTGGTGCTGCGGTCCAACAAGTGACAAATTCTCACGGGTGGTTACAGCTTCCAGAATAGAATCTATCTCTCTCCTTTGTCCTTGGTGAGTGATGCAGACCACAGACTGAAATTTGTTACACAGATATATTACCATAAGTCTTTCCTCCTTGAGCTCCACATTACCTGTCTCTGCTTTTTCTGACTATTGAAACGGCGTTTTATTTTGAAGACTAAATGTCGCTAGGAAAAAGGTAAAGGCAGGCAAAGAAAAGCCATAACCCACATGAAAGTGTAATTTTATTAGTTTTACAATTGGAAAAAAGAAAAAAAAAAACAGATATTTAGAATGCGCAATCAAGACACAATTTACCTGAAGAGAGCAGAAATTCAGGTCTTTACCCAAGCGTTTGAGATGGCTGGGGAAAGATTTATGCTCACATTGTGCGACAGCAAAGGAGGATTTATAAAAGGCCAAGAGTTTTGGATGGTGTCTAAGAAGTCATCGGGTGAATATGTTGAGATTTGAGTGGAGACGACTTTACCCAACTACTTTTTCTCTGGGTTAGGATAATTAAATGGTTCTTCTCTTTCCCAGCTCCACCTAGTGTCTCTTTTTGGTCAACCTCTCCTATGTACGGATCTCTGCATCTCTCACCCATCACATTTAGCAAAATTTGTGCCAAGGAATACATGCAGGAAGCACGGACGTAACTTCCAATGCATGTGGTCTGTAGGAAGAACACCAAGGTCCACACGGGTTCCTTCCTGGTTTTAGAGGCAATACTTGGAAATAGCGTACTAGTGCTATACTAAAATATTGCTTGGATTCCCCTGCCTTAAAAATAGAGCTGTTGCTCTATTTTTATTAGTAGTATTTTTATTATGAAGTCTATATTTAAATTAACCTCACAGAAATAGAGGAACTGAGACGTAAACACAATGGCTGGGCTGAACATTCACACATTTATTGCATCCCAAGGCAGCACAGAAGGAGCACAAGTCAATTAAACTCCTCTTTCCCAGTGTAACCCAAAGGTCATCTTCTTCTATTTTTTGAAGAGTTTTCGCATGCTCAGAACACATCCAAAATGAGCACTGACCTCTCTCTGAAGCCCACAGGCTTCATGAGTGAGGGGCACATTCTAGGTTCAAACCCTTCATATCTGCACATGCAACATTTATAGCCATTTTTAAGGCAATTTGGCCACGCAGAAAAAATACTGGTGCTGTCTTCTTCATATGCAGTAGGTTCCTTTCACAAGAGTCACGAAAATAGCACATCTCAGAGCATGTGCTTTACCAGAACACATCCGTGAGGGACCAGCTCGCAAAAACTTGTCCCATCGTGTGACTTAAATGACATCTTACTCCAGCATGGCTGATGTGCAGACCCGTGCCTTGACTGTCCTTTCCACATGATGAATGACAGCCCATAGAGTCAGGTCATAGAGGAGAGAGAGCCAGACTTTCCTCAGACATGCACAGTAAAAGGTTGAGGGAAAGAGCACAAATTGCAACCTAGGGAATTACACTTAGATATAAGGATTATTTCTTTTTCATCATTAAGGTAGTAAAAAACTGGAACAGGGATCTGAAGAGGATGAGAAATATTTTTGAGATACTCAAAACTTGACCAGACAAGTCCCTGAGCAACCTGATTTAATCCGGAGAACTCCAGAGATCCCTTCCAGCCTTAATTATTTTGTGATTCTATAAAAAGCATCACCACTGGCAACATGACTTGGGTACTTGTGGAGGAGAATAAACTGGTCACATCCCAGTGGATGCGGGTGCCTGGGGACTCAGACTTCTGGGAAAGAGAGCCCGTGGGCTAGCTGTGAGCACGTTTTAACATATGAAACTGCATCAAAATGAGCACATAAAAAACTTTAGCTGTGTTTTTTTATGAAATCCTGGTGTGCTTGCAGAGGAAGCAGGAGATCACAATGGGAGTATTTACATTCTGCCAACGCTCCCATTAGGATGAAGCTCACCAAGATAAAGGCTCACTCCCTCTTTCTACCCCCTCACCTATCCCACTTTCTCAAATCCTTTTACAAAACAAGGCAATACCTTGCAATATGCTTGTGATCCTCAATAGTGTGTTGTTGAAAAAAAAAAGAATATTCAGAACAGACTTGATTTCTGCAGTCTATCACGTTATTTCAGTCACTAAGGAGAAAATAATTTCCCTAACAGTAGTGACTTTCTTTTACCTTCTCCATATGATGGTTGTGGAGATCTGTCCATCATGTTCTGACTAAGTATCCCGATTTTTTCGTAAGATACTTTCTCTTTTTGACATTATTAAGAGACACTATTTGAAGGTACTGTTTAATATTGTAGCACATAGAAGTGCAAAAATTGGAGCAAGACTGTGTGTGCTAGGCAGCACCAAGAGACACAAGGAACAGAGACATATTCTCAACCACAAAGGAATTAAAATCTGAGCAGTAACGGAAGAATATAGGTAAATTATGTATGCAAAAATTAAGATAATTTTGGTCATCACCATAAGCCAACATGTCATCTAATCATTTGCTTCATAATCATGCAATTTTGAGGATATTATGGCAAAGTGAAGGTCTAAGAAGCGTATGTCTTTGTCCAGATCCCATCTCTGCATACTGGGTTTCCCAGCTCCTCACACCATCTAGATGAATCTATTCAATGCCCAACATACAAAATACCCCTGCTTCTTCTTTCAAACACTCTGCGTCTAGTTCACAGCCCTGAACGCCGTACCCAAAGCTTAGACTTCCCTCTCTGTAAAACCCCACTGTGCTGAAATTTGGGGTTTTTCTAGGAGATGTGCCATGCAAGGTACTCCAGTAGCTGGAGGGAGAGCCCTGTCCATTGCTGTGATGGAACTGGGGAACCTTCAACGTGACTTGTCGCCCCTACATTACTGGTCACCCACGACCAAGAATGACAAATTTTTACTGCTGCAGAGGTGATCAACCAATTGCAAAGTCTGTTGGGTGGTAGGACACTCAGGATACTTTCGTTGTGTTAATTAGCCCAACGTTCACAGCTAGTTAGATCAGAAATCCTTTACGTTGTTAAACCAACTGGTTCTTACTCTGAGCATGCTTGAAAGCCTTCCCTAGAACCAAACCACTTGTAGAAAATTCATCTATTATGAGGTTGTTTGGATGTTGGGTTTCACAAAATGAGAGGGAAACGCATTTTTTAATAAATATATCCAGAAGTGGGGGGCGGAAATCAGAAGGAAATTGAGTTATTCAAAGCAAAGAAAAATGTTGAGGCAAGAACTAACGGTGTTTGAACAGGCCAGAAGTTCTGGGCTAGAAATTAGAAAATGCTTTAGCTGACTTCTTGTGGGAGTATCAGTGTGTGTAGGAAGTTGAAGTGTGTGTAGTTAGAAGATGAAGTTTGATAAGTTTTCTGAATGAGATTATAAAACACTGTTAAATTAAGGCGGGTGGGAGGGCAGGGCTAGATTTCTTCTTCTAGCTTAGGTCTGCTGTGGTCCCCGTGTATCTGCTGGGTATGATGTGGTGCAGCACTCTTAATAAATTATAAATAACAGTAATAATTTCTGAGATTCCTATTTCATTTTACAGTTACTTATTGGCTTTTCCCATAAGAGACTGGCTTGCTGGAGCTGGGAGATAAGCTTATTAGAAACCATAGCACAATACTTTGAACGCATGATTTATGTGTTTTCAGGCCACTACTGGGTAATCAGCTTATTCTGGATTCCATCCAGCCAACTTTGCCTGTACTTTAATGAGAGCAGCTGTGATCCACCTGGACCAAGGTTTCTAAAAACTTGTCTTAGCACACTGGGCCAGATTCTCAGAGCTTTAAATTAACTTCCTACCACGGGTGACGATGGAGTATTGCCGATTTACACCAGCTGAGCAATCTGTCCCTAGCCCACAAGTACAGCCGAGAGAGCGCCATTAATAAAAGGTGGGCATGTAATAATTTATTGTAATGAATGGTGTTGACGCTCGGTGTAATTGTTTGAATTCATCAAAAACAATATTTAGAACCTAATGCGGAAATGATGTATAAGGTATTGTTAACAAAATCACTAGCGATTAATTTAGCCCCTGAATCAGCAAAGCTCTTAAACACGGACTTTCTGCAGTGGAATACATGTACACGTTGAATTGCTTTGCTGAATCCTGATTTTCAATTTGTACTTGCTTAGATAGCTGCAAAGAAGCTCACATCCTTGGACTTCTGACCTAAGGATTCCTGCAAGGACATCTGCTCATTATCTTACTATTATTTTGGAGAATTAAAAGGAGGTGTAGAAAGGAGTTATTTATAGTGAGGGCAACTTCATTGTTTCAATTTTTTGCCACACCCCTTGTTCTCCATGGACTGCAACTTAGAGATCTTCTAATTTTGTGGTGTCCAACCACTATGTCCAGCTCGGACTCCATAGTAGGTGATGACAAAGAGTCTATGGCAGGGTCCCCTATTGCTGCTATGGAGACAGCAGGGTCTCACGTGCAGCTATCTCCCTGACATTGTCCAACACTCTGCCCAGGAGACCTCGTCATCTGCAACAGGAGTTGTGCTGAGACCACTGGTGTGGTATTAACCCAAATAAAAACAAAGTCTGTAACACCATTTCTTAAAGCAGTCCACTAGATCCTGTCAGACTTCGCAGCAATACCCTTACTAAAGAGCTTTCTTCTCAGTCCCACCATAGCACAGGATCAGCTCTGCTGCTCAGCACCCAAAGGATCCAGCCACGAGCAGCCCATTCCTGAATATCTCACCGTCCACAGCGCCGCTGGCCTTTTGGCTGGGCTCGGGTTTTTTGCCTTCTCTTTATATCCGTCGCATTCGCACGGGTTAGCTGATCTGCTCTGATTTCACAGAGTTTGGTTCCTCTGATGCCCCACTGGGTTTCTTATTGGGCTCATCTTTATTCAGCTTCCACCAGCTTCCTTTGACTGAGATGACCTGAAGATATGGATAAGAGATCAGTTTTTATGCAGATAAAATGCAGATTTATGTGAAGTTTATTCCTAATTATTCTTTCTCTTCTTCTGTTTTATCAGTTTGTCTTGAGGACATGGAGGCGTAGATGTAATTTTTTTTCCTGGTCTATATTTAATACTCCTAAAATTCGAATCTTAATTATTGGTTTCAGGCCTTGGCTTAAATATGCTTGTTCTTTTTCAAAATCTGTTGAATACAGTAACGTGGTTGGCTGGGGCAGCACAGAGTTCATCCCTTTCCGGGACAGCGCTTGTGACAATCGCAAATCACATCAGTACGGGTTCTGTCATCACAACTACACCAGCTGCAGACCTGAAAATTCAAGTTTATTTAGCCCTTGCTTTAGGTACTTTTACTTTTTCAACAAGGAAATGCTAAATTAATAAAAGCACAGAAGTGTATTTTTCTATTCCTTTTTTATAAAAAAAAAACCCAAAACAAAACACCATAATGTTAGTCAGTGCTTTAATAATTGTCCAAACAGTTTTTAGGCAACATGCATTTGTTGATATTTCAACCCTTTCCAATAACAACTTGACATCAGAACAAAATGTGATGACTACCATTCCTTCTAACAGCAGCAAACTCCAGCAGCGACATCCAGTTTTGATCCTGGTGCACAAATCACTGGTGGGTGCATAAACTCATGGAACAAGTTGTAAGCCTCATTCAAAAAGAGTAGGTGAGCAATATCTCAGGGTTTCTGACACATGTTTTTCTTAAGGTTTTCTTTTTTTGGGAGCTCATGATGGAAAATGGATTAATGTTTCTGCTCACGTGCAGCACCATGTTGCGACACATTACAGCTAAATAATTTATTTTGCAATTCCAGGTGCTGAAATAACCACTACCCTGACATTTAATGTCTGCTCAATCATGGTCACAACTCAGTACAGAGCAGTCTTGGGTCACTCCTGTATTTTGATTTTAGATGGCAATCCACAAGTGAGACGTCCAACAGGTCATTTTGTTGGACAATTCCTCCAGTAAGAGGAGGAATTTTTTAAAGTAATTAAATATTTCTCTAAATATCTGCTCACTAGCCCCCTCCAAAACAGCAACATGTGGAACCTTTGAAAATATTGATAAATTAACAAGATGCCATGAGTATTAAAAGCAGCTCATGATCTATTTTCAAGAATATTACTCACTTCACCAGGGAACTCTGTTATTAAAGTGAGGGGGGGTTGCTTTAAAAAGAACAATACAAGAATTGTAGAGCAGTCATTCAAATGCTTCCTTTTCCTTTATAAAATCTGCAAGCCTTATATTCATCATCTTTTCACTCTGCTGCCCAGTGACCGTAACACTTTTAACCAAGAGAGGGTAAAAAGCCTGTTGTATGTAACAAGGGCTTTGCTGCAAATACATGAAAAAATGATATATAAACTGAATGTCACAGCAAGTAGTCATTTTCCTGCAACATTCAAGGCCTGCATTTAATTTCTCCAAGAGAGATGCTCCACTACTTCTGTATGACTGAATTAGTCAACTAGCAAATGAATGGGAGAAATAATATCGTTAAGTATTATTTCTTCCCCGTGACTAACGTGTTGTGATAAACCAGGGAAGATTGGACAGATGGATGGAGATTCACAAAGCTGCATTAGTCATTTGCCATTTTCAATCTCTGTCTATCCCAGATCATTGGGAATAAATATGCAGGGAGAAAAACTCAGGTAGAGTAAATCAGCGTCTTTCCCTGGGCTTAATGAAGCTCTGCTGATTTACCGGCACACGACATTCTGAGACACTGCTTCCTGTAAAAAAATATTTATAGAACAGTTGAGAAATCAAATGCCATCAGCGTGAAATGCAGTTGAATTTGATAGCATTACTAGGAATGGAAATGGCAGAAAGTTTATTCAGACACACCTTGCTGGTTTTCACCCCATGTTCATGTCTTGAGAAAAGTCTGAAAGCAACCTGAAAATGGATGATGAATGTTGCAGGATGGCTCGGACCTGCATCGCCTTTTTTAGATGAGTAAATACGAATAATGTGATTTTTCCCAAGGGGTCATTTATTCAGCTGGAGGTCAGCCAGGATCAGCTCTGAACAACCTACTTCGCTGACATGACGCTGGGTGACATTTTGCTCCCTCTCCTCATCTTGAGAAGTGGTTTACTCATTCAAGAGTCTCATTAAAATCAGCATCACTAAGCACAAGGTCAGATACTTTTCAGCGGGACGATGATAAGAACTTGAATTATTGGATACTGGAGCTACCCATGGAGAAAAAATTGTAGCATTTTTCCAGCAGATAATGTGGCTTTTCTTGAAAAAGAAATGTTATGGGGGAATCGAGTTCAGTTATTTTCTCTGGGGAAAGAGGATCAAAACAATTTAGATTAAAATTTTTCATTTGTACTGACTCCTTTTATCTTATGTTTGTTGGCATTTATTAACGGTTGCAGTTAATTTTGGCATACCATATTTTATATTCAGGTTGTATCTGATGTTTTGTGTTGTACTGGGGAAAGTAATCCAGAAGTTGCATGGATTTCACTTCCTTAATGTTGAATATTATATTAGCATTTTCCCAAAAATTAATTGCTTTGAATTTGTTTGTTTGTTGGACCAGATTTAGATATTTCCAAATTTGGAAAAGACTTGATTTTTTAAAGCATTAAAATTGTTGTGGGGCAGTTTTCTGACTGATGCTATTTCTAACATGAATGGGTGAAAACCTTTTTGCAACATGAATTCTATCTTTCTTTATCCAATGACTGACTCTACTCAAATGAGTTTTCTTGGAGGTGATGAGTTTGACAAGCTGTCCTGGTTCCGGCTAGGACAGGGTTAATTCTCACCAGAGCTGGGAGAGGAGCTGGGGCTGGTGGCCCCTGGGACTGGGGACACAGCTGGGATAGGTTACTCATTAGCCCACAGCTGGGACAGCTCATTACCCAAATGAGCCCCAGGGCTGGTCCATCCCAGGGCCATCCTGTTCAGGGGATAAAGTGGGGCTGGGGCTGAGGGGCAGGTTTGGCTGCTGGGGAGGGAGCTGGGCACCAGGATCCCCCTGAGCTGCTGTGCTGTGAGTTATGTGCTTAAGGAGGTTCTGTTATTTGTTTTGTTCTCCCTCTCTGTTTTCTTTCCTCTGTTTTTATTCTATTCCATGAGTTTTGCCTTCTTTTCTTTCCTTATTCTTCCCTACCCATCCCACTGGGAGGGGGTAGTGATGCTGAGGGGTGAGCGAGCGACTGCGTGGTATTTTAGCTGCCGAATGGGGCTAAACCATGACAAAAGCAAATTCTGGATTCATAAACATCGCTTCCCCCAGAAACTCAACTTTGAAATTCACGTCTATCCAATCCAAGAACAGAATCATACTGCATGATCTGTGTCCAATGGTATAGCTTGCAGTTTGAATATAAAAAACTCTTTTTGCGCATATCATGCTGACCAAAATCTAATTTACAGATTTATTTTTTTTTTGTAAATAAGGCAGGTGCCATACAAATTATGTATTTTCTGTTTTTAATATGATTCTGATAGTCACTTTAGTATTCTATATGCATTTGAACATTAACTTCACATTCCCTATTTTGCCATTGTTTCACTAATCTTCGTCTAATCCCCGATTCACAAATGGGAAATGATCATAAGGTAGTATCATATCACCACGGTCATAACTTAATTTTGTTAAAGTATTTCTGCTAGAAGTTCATTATTTATTAAAAACCTTTATCTATTCTTTAATCATCTCTTCATTGTAATTGATCCTCTAGAGCTCACAGAAACCAAGAGTCTTTTTGAATAAGATTGCTTGCAGAAAAATGAAAGGCACAAAGGAGCCGATTAAAATTCCCTTTGGCTTTTTTTTTCTGTTATATAAAGCTTCAGGGGTGGGCTTGTCCATCAAGAGAATAATGTTGGGTTGTGCAGCTCAGAGCAGGGAGTTGTGCAAGAGGCAAAGGCTGGGAACATCAGCGAGTAAGAGAACAAAGAGGTGTGGGGAGGTGGGATCTGGAAGCTCACACTGAGCAGAGGCTGAGGCCAGAAAGAGTTTGGGGAGTTGTAAAGGCTGAGATGGAGATCATCTCTGCTAAATGTACCACCTGCTTGGGAACCCTGAGCTGGAGCTCATGGGGAGTGTGGGAGGACGGCGCGCGTGGGATGTCGTGCCTTGCACTGGCTGTAGCAGTTGCAAATGTCTGCTCGCTGTAAGATCAAAAAGCAAAAGTGCGTTGGTGGACTGCAAGCAGAAAACCTGTGTTGAAAGGCTGTGATCCTGCCAGGCTTTGAGAGTGTGGGATCATTAGCTGTTGGTGCGCTGCAGATTCAAAGATGGGCTTTACTGAAAAGAAGCATCCAGACTCCAGATCATTACCTGCACCTTCTCAGGCAACTTGAAATTAAAAAAGGCTCAGCTGAAGAGCTCAAGTGAATTACCTTCCTTATAAGACCCTCACTAACTCTAGCTCAGGCGAGCTGTGTGAAAAATAACATCTATTTATCATGCTGTTACCATTCTCTAAATTAGGTCTTCAAATATTAACACGAAACTTCCAAAAATTATCACAAAGTTGATTTGTCATCAGATCCTTTTTTTTTTTTTTTTTTTTTTTTTTTTTTTTTCTGAGAAAAAACACACCATCAGTTCTTATTTGACTCTGTTCAGAAACTTAATTTATTTCTCATGTCCAAGCTTCTTCTCTGGAAAAGCTTTTCTTGAAACTTGTTTTTTAAATCAAAGCTGAGTTTCACTTTCTGTCTCTTGCTTTAAGAAGCAGCAGCAACTTTCAGGGAAGCAGATTTCAAAAGCCACATGGACCAATTGAGTCAGATTTGACAATATTTTAATCCCTTCCCCAAGTTCTGTGACAGTTCCTGAATTTCTCTGTGTTTTTATACTTCTCAATCCTGTCTTTGGAGGAATCAGAAAATGCCTGAAAACAGAGATCTGCATTTAATTAGCTTCTGCACTAATTTGAATAGAAAAAAAAAAAGGAAAGCTTGGTTCAGACTCAATCCTAATGAAGTGCTACACCAGAAGGGGGTTTTTTTCCAACTTTATTCAAATTCTCTCCTCTATCCTTATAGCGAATACATTAGTAGCACCGCAGTACAGTGAATTCTCTTGACCTTGGAGTAGTAAAACCCTGAGTAGAGATGGGAGAACACAGGCAACAAAGCCTGTGCTTCACTGGGGTTTTTTAAATAAGCCCCACAAAATTAGCAGGAAAATTAGGTAGGGATTGCAGCCTGTGGATGTCTTAGATCTGAAAAGCTGAAATACTCCTCTTCTTCCAGACCAAAAATTTCCTTTTTTTCTGAGGTTAGCACTAATAGGAGCCGACACAAGCTCCCATAATAAGATGCTTTGTGTCATGACTTTGTTAATGATGCCCAACTAATTGGCAAGCGTGTGTTACGTGGAGCAACAACAAGGGATCCTGCTTACCACCAGAATCTTTGGAAATGCTGCTTTTCTGTATAATTCACACAGGCCATCATGATCTTTTACCTGACCCGTGGGGATGGAGCCAGATGCTTAGACACATGCAGAAACTAATTGCCAGCAAAGCATGTGTTGTGCAAGGCTTAGATCTGGGCTAGCGAGACCTTCCAAAGTGGCTTTCTCCTTCAACTGTTCTTCAAAGCCATCCCACCTTGGAAATAGCATGGTTTCAAAGTTGTGCTTTTTTTTCTCCCCAGTGCTGGGAAAATGTTTCCTCTTGCACAAGGTGTCCCACCACGGAAAGTTTTTTCCTCTGCACCCTATGTCAAAGCTGCTCTGCCTGCCCTGGGAGACACCACATGGCCAGGGCAGCCTTGGGGAGGTAAATGGGAAGGCTTTGGACTAACATGTTGCCACTTACCTCCTAAATATCTCCTAAAATGATTCTTACAGACACTGTCAGACTCATCAGGACTCACAAGAAGGCTTGAACTTCTTCACTCTGCATTGAATGCTGGTGAAGGTGTTACACCCTGCTGGGAGGGGTCCTGCTCCTCACACCAGTGGTCCCTATTGCCACGCATGCCATGGGAACGCACTGGCCAGCAGCACACAGTGGAGCCTGAGACTAGTAACCAGCAAGTCTCAGGAATGGAAAGTGGTCTTTCCCAATCTTTTGGAGTTGCTGAGATGGCAAAGTTGGAAGATGGAGCTTCAGCTGCCGTGCTAGAGCTGAAGGACCTGGAAGTGTGGTGTCACTATCACTCATTTGTCTTATTTTTTTATCTGATGTGTTGTGCATATCTTACATTGGATATTAGGAAACATTTTACTGGAAGAGTGGTCAGGCACTGGAACAGGCTGCCCAGGGAAGTGGTGGAGTCACCATCCCTGGAGGTGTTCAAAGAATGCGTAGACATGGCAATTCAGGACGTGGTTTAGTGGGCACGGTGCTGTTGGGTTGACACTTGGACTTGATGATCTTGGAGATCTCTTCCAACCTTGAAGATTCTATGTGAAACAAAGTCATATTAGGCCAGATGATGGGCACAAGTCTGGCGCTGCCAGTGATGTGACAGAGAAGGAGGATAGCTCCGGGCTGGAGCCAGGAAATAAATCCTATCTAGTATAGCTCCAGCTCTTATGGCTAGTCCAAGACTACAGTGCAGTAGTGGCTCTCCTGCTCTGCAGCATGACCTGCCAGGGCTCTTGTGATGATCTGCAGGACATCTGCACCCAGGCAGGATGCAACCCAGTGCTGCAGACGGTGGGACTGACACAAGGCACTGGTGGCAAGTGCAGGAGGTAAAGGCCGATATCCTGGTAGCAAGTGAAGGGCAACATTTTACCTGAGCCTTGAGAAATGCCAGATTGAAGGTGCCCCCAATTCGGTGGCCTTGGACCAGCTTCCAGAGCTATAGGGTCAAGTTGCCCCCTTCTTCCCCAAATGGAGACCTTCAGTAGCCTAGAGGTTGAGTTGCCAGCAACCGCCAGAATCTCTTTTAAAATCCCCGGGCATCCAACAGTCAGAAATGTGCCGGCTTTGGCAACTCGTGGCTGTAAACTCTCTGCTAGCTGATGCACTGCTGCTGGTTCTAAAAATAAAAATCAAATGCTCAATTTCTCATCAAAATTTTAAATCAAAAGTCAGGTTGAGGACCTGGGAGAACTGGCAGAAGGAGGGAGAGCTGCATTATCTGGACACAGCAGGGCTTTAGCAAAAGAGCACTTCTGAAAAGCAAGGAACATTAGGCTGTATTTTCTGTCTTTGTGTGAAAGCTTCTAACGACAGCTTTGATGCTAAAATGAGAGGGAAAACTATTGCCAGATCTGGTGTTATTTATGACAGGTATTACTGAGGCACTTCCAGACTCACTGAGAACCTTGAGCAGATTGCCTCTTCCGCAGCCTGCTCCCTGTTATTGTTACGACGCGAATACAATTCTGCGGTTGTCTTTTATTTACATAGATGTATTGCAGTAAATGAAGGCCTTGTGTGCTTTCACAGCACACGCAACGTGACCTTTGTGGACAAGCATCAGCTGGGGGGAAAGCAGAGCTCCAGCAGTCTTCTAGCTCTTTCAGAGACAGGCAGCCACGTCAAGAATATAAAAATATGAGAGCAATTTATCTGTACTCAGAAAAATGTAGGGCAAAAACCTTTGCTTTCCAAAACCTGCTTCCTGGACAATGCTCACCCATGTCCAGCAGAAGATGCCACTCCCGGGTGCATGTCCAACAGACCTAGAGCTTCATGGAGAAGCCGAATCTGTAGGAAAAATGTGCAAATCGGGACTTTAAACTGCAGAGGAGGGTTGGGTTTCATGCCTAAGTGCATCAAAGAGTCTAAGGGCTTGCAATGGGCTTGGAGCCTTTGCTCCAACCACTTCTACTCACTTTATTCTCTCTTCCTCCATCCCTTCCACACTCTGAGATTGCATTCCATGGCACTTACACTTTCAAACGTGGGGGAGGCAACTCCAGAGAGCCAAGCTTGGACAGTTAAAAATGCCTCCCTTTGCTGTGGTCTGTAAAAAATTCCTTTGGGGAAAGAGAGTGTGAAGGAATAGACACTTGTGCAGCAATTTTAATCAGGCAAAACTGAGGCAAAGGACTGATTACAAAGTTATTTAGATGATAGATTTCTGACTACAGCTTTGTAATCAAACGGCAGCTACCGTTCAGCCATGTAATAACCAGACGACTGTACATCTGCCTTCCCGTGTGTATTTATAAAGAATGCATGGCTAAGGCTTATTTACCTTTATTAGCTGCATTCTCCATAATTAGCTCAGCTACTGTGAGCAGTTTTCAGCGCCTGGGCTAGCCGCAACTGTATTTGCGTTAAATTTGTCTAATCTGTCAATGTCCTCTCGGAAGCAGATGAAAATTTGTCAAAGCAAAAAGCACACATAGCATAATCTCGGAATAAATGGAGTCATCAAGGAAGTTCAGTTTCCACGAACGCCAGTTTATTGGAGTCAAAAAGGTGTCTGCAGATTTAAGAGTCATAGGAAGAGGCCAACGTGCTGGTAGATGTCACAAGTAGACAAAGCAACTAAAAAGTGACAGCAGCCTGGAAATCAGCGTGCAGGGTCTAGCTGATTTGCTAGGTTAAGTAATTAGTCTAGAAGGGGGAGGGATGAATGCTGATTTCCTCAGAAGATCTAAGAAAATCAGCGGTGTTTTTTTAGTACTATTGCTGAACATACCATGTGGGGGGAAATATTTTGAGTTGATCTCAAACTCCCTCCACTGACACAGTTTTGATGATGCTATGCTTGGGTTCGCTTAAGGAGCTGCTTAGTGTATGGTAAACCTTCACTAAAGAGATGGATTATGGGGTTTCTCTGGCACAGGACAGAACAAAACACTTTACATGAGAATCATAGAATGGTTTGGGTGGGAAGGGACCTTTAAAGCCCACCCAGTCCAACCCCCCTGCAAGAAGCAGGGACATCTCCAACCAGATCAGGTTGCTCAGAGCCACAGCCAACCTGGCCTTGAAAGTTTCTGGGGATGGGGCAAGGAGCTCCGTAGGTGACCAGACAAGAACCTCTCACTAGAAGGATGTGTCTCTGGCCTTATTAAATTCAGCAAGACTTCTCACCTAATGCACAAGTAGGACCAAGACCTATTGGTCCAGAGTATCTCATAGGGTTGCTTCATCTGGGTATATACAGGCTGAACCTCCATAATGGCAAAAGTAGTAAGCAGAGGCCATTTCCATGGAGTCAATCCAGTCTCCCATAAATTTGTGTGCAGAGATAAAATTTCACTGAAGACAACATCTGTTCCCTCAGATCATGCCTTTACTGACATTCCACCATAAGGCACAACTTGTTTTCAAGTTATTTGGGTTGCAAAGCATGTGCGCTGCTGCTGCTGAAAGTGCCATGGATTAATAGCCCAGCAGCTAGGTTTTGGGATGTGCCAGCATGGGGTGAGGCTCATCTGTCAACTCAATACTTCATTTCTCCATATGTAAAATTTTCAGCTGTCGCACTTCCCTGCACGAGCAGCACCAGGGAGGCCAACCCTCTGTGGGAGAGCTGGGAGTGAATTGCGCCGTGGGGAGGGCCATCTCATCTGAAGAGTCTGGGGAACATCTCCAGACCTGGTGGGCTGCAAGGACGTCCTAAGCCTCCACAGCAGAGACAGCTACACCTGCCCTGTGTTCCTGGGTGTGGCCTGGGAGGGGGCTGCTGGTCCTCCAAGGCATTTACATCCCCCCCACATGAAGTAGGGATGAAAAAGTTTGCTTCCTCATCTTGCTCTGGAAATTATCGGCGCCATATTTTTCTTTAAAAGCTGCAGTGCATTGTAACTACCAGCAAGCCCAAAGACAAAACCAGATTCTCTGGTTTTTTCATGTTCAAACCAAGGAATCCCAACAGGTTTCATTTTCATACCGGTATTGTTTTTCTTTTATGTGGCTGGTATCAGCAGCAATCCAATGTAACGTTCCTGCTGATGATAACATTCTGTGCCCTCAGTATGGATTTAGTCTATGAAAATTGTATGGGAGATTGTCTTTCTATTTGGAAGTTGTTTTAATTAATGCTTGCTTTCTTCTTAATCCCTCAGAGGCTGATACCATATTGCTTAGGAAGAGAAATTGAAAGGAAATATTGAAACTCTTATTAGCAATGTTATATTGAGATAAGGAGAGACTGTAGGAAAGAACCAGGTGCACAGATACTCAAAGCCAGACCTTTCCCCAAAGCTCAGGTACTTGCACTGATATGAAATGACCTCAGTGTGGAAGTGATTTCTGGCATCACTGAGTGTTCCACATCTTTTCTGATTTCTTCTCTCTTATTGTAGGAGCCATAGATGTATCTGAGATATGTTGCCGGGCTGGGAAAAGGTCTGGGTCTCCATATGTTTTAACCTTTCACCCTACAGACCTGATTTTGGCTGTGGTGATGAGCTCCCGCCGCCTCCCCAGGGACCAGCACCATGGCTTGCCCACTCTGGCCAAAGCCAACAAGGATTTATCTTTCCAGTAGGTTTTTTACAGGGCTTAGTGGAACTGATATCTTGACCCGCCCTTATAAATGGGTGTCTCTGCTCAATACTGAAAATATTAGGTGAAAGAGAATAAATTGTCCATGTCATTAATGGCTGGATGGATTGACTATCTTAATTATCCCTCCTGGAGACGGGAGCTTTCACTACATTTACGCAATTCACATTTTGTAGAAGAGAAAAGCCTCTTAGAGAGAAAATGTCCTTCTGCAAAAGACTGGTCCTGTTTCTCCTGTTAATTGAAATCATTCAGCTGATGATGTTCATTAGGCACTGCCTTCAAGAGCTTAATAAATGCTATGGTCACTACAAAAGATGACATTAACAGCATGCTGATTTAGTGAGCATCTGTGGACGTTATTTCAAAAAAAAAAAAAAAAAGAAAATTGATTATGAGAGAACATCAACAATTAAAATTAAGGAACAAAAAGAGATAAAGCTGCATATGTAAATTCAGCCTCCAAGTGGAGCTGTTTCTGATGCTATCTGTAATTTCATGATCATACACCGTTTTTAATCTCAGGTCCTCTGCCTCATTCCTCACACAGAGAATAGAGGCCATTCCCTTCATAAGAGAAAATCAATATTTTGCTTTTTAGCATTGTTCAGTATGCCATCTAAGGCCTTATTTATTGTGTGCTCTTCAAACCCTGCTCTAAAATCAGATGTATTACCTACCCATTTAATTTTCTAGGTGAAGGAGGGGTGGTTTTACAGACTGGGAGCAGCTGCGTAGAGTGCTCCGGGTTGAAAGCCTCCACTAATTGTGGGCATCAGTTTTGAAACACCAATTACAGTACTTTTAGCCCACTTAGCATTATTAACATGTTCTGGATCCATACACAGCTGTGAATGCTCGGTGCTTGTGTGAGCCTCCCAGTAGGGTCACAGAGCAAACACCCGAAATCAGGGAGAACAAAGCTGGAGACCGCTCACAGAAAATCTGATTTATGAGCCAAGTCCCGCAAAGCACACAGACACTTGCCTCACACAGTGAAATACAAAACCCATGATGTTCTGCTCTGCATGATGAAAATCAGGCACCGGAGAAAGGCAACCCCAAAATCTCTGCACATGAGGTTGAAAGCTGCCTGGAGCTAGTCCCAGGGAAAGACTGAGCAGAGGGGTACGTGTGAATCTCTGCAACCTTCTTGATGCCCAAGAAAGAGTGGCTGAGGAGGCATCTCCATCCTTTCACAGTCCTGAGCCAAGAACCCCAACCTCTGCCCTGAGGATGTTCTTGAGGTACATGAACAGGTTTTCCAGTAGATTTCAGACAGAGGAGGAGAAGGAAGAGGACTCTAGTGTAAGCAGTTGTAGATAACAGCTTCCCATCCTAGAGATGACTCTTCTCCACCACTAGCTCTCCATTCCATCCCGTTTCCTTCCCTTTATTCCTGCCAGGACAAAGTGTGTGGGTACTGCTCCATGGGTTCAACGCAGGAGCACCACAGCTGCATGTGCTGCTGAAGAGCTGCGAAGAGCTGCGACTCATAAAGGAGGGACCGGGATGGAGCTATGGGCGTGGAAGCTGTGTGGGTCCTGCTCCACCCGCATTCCCACTCCCACCAGCTGAATTCTGATAACAGAATTCATGGTCAGCCAGATGTCGTCACTGACAGATGCCAGACAAAACTGCTCATTTTCATCCAGAAATGCTCGATGAAAGCTGGGAGCCAGAGCACTTCTTACAGTCAAGACATGAAATATCTGCTCATACGAAGCTTTGCTTCTGATAATGACCTCAGCACAGAATTGCTGGTGAGTGCTCCGTTCGTTAAGTTTGCTGTTTTAGTGCAAGGCTGAGGATGCACCAATGTGCCTGCGTTACGTCTTACTAAGATGACTGGCACAGTCATCCTTCCTTGCTTAAAACAAAAATCATGATGGTTTTAAGAAAAGGAAGCAGTCAAAACCAACCAATAAATGGTGTAAGAGGAGCAAACTGAAGGATGATCGTCATAACTCTTGGCTACATCTGTCCCGGTAAATAAAAAATAGCAAAGTCCCGGTAAATAAAATAGCAAAGTCAACCTGTGGACCATAATCATCTATGATGCTTAGTTGGAGGTCTGTTTCCTTTGGTCTGCTCTGAACGGTGCTCTCCCAAACAGCGCTTGAACACAACTTGGCCAAAAACACAAGGTAGGGACAATGCCCAATAGACAAGATGAAGCAGGTCATCAATTTTCTTTACTAACATAGAGCTAGATGTGTTGATCTAGTCCACAGAAACATTTGTGTTGGTGCACTCGGGTACCAACATCTTAACACCAGTAAGAGGTTTGGGGGACTTTTTCAGCAACCAAAGAGTCACATAGTGACCACAGTCTGTAGATCTGACCTTCAGAGTGAAAAACCATAGCCCTTGTCTTCATCCCTGTGAATGGCACCCTGAAAAGCCAACCTCTTCTTGCAGGTATCCAGTGCTGAAGAGTTCAGGTTTGAAATGGATAGGGGGAAAGTGGTTTGGGTTTACAGTTATAGAAGGTAATTATTTCTGCAGCTGCAGTATTTTGCCATTTATCTCCTTTATTCTTACAGCCTTTCATAGCTCGGGGACAAGGGCAAGTGTCTGTGTGACACGGGCGACCGTAAATCAGCCCTGCTGATTCCATCCATCAGAGCGGTGACTGGCAGCAGCCTGTGTCCTGCCTCCACACGGGCTGCTGTGCCGTGCAAAATTCCCTTTGCTGAAAGAAAGCACAGACACTGAGTGGGCTCTCTGAGTTTATTACCACGACTTTAGTTTTTCACCCTTCTTCTTGCATCAGCAGATGGATGTCAGTTCAAGGCACTTCCCTAGGAACTTTGGAGGTACAACTTGTAGAGCTGTGTCAAAGACATGATGTAGATTGAAGCAGCCCTGTAACAAAAACTCTCTTCTCGGGGGGAAATTCTTTTGGAAAGTCTGCTCTTCATGTATGAGAACGAAAGTTTTTTGCAACAGTGGTCACCAGCAAAATCAGATGTGATGAAGTGGCTTGAAAACTTTTAATAATAAAAGGGTTTTTTCAGTCACTAGTATCTCCAGTAGATCGCAAGATATTGCTTACATATCCCATGCTCCATACCTCATGCTCAGCCTCCACAGCTGACCCACCACTTTCTTTCAATAATCTCTTCCCAAGGGCATGACTCAAGGCCCAAGGAGTAGAGTGGAAGGTGTCTCACTGATTTTTAACAGTTTAATTCCAGATGTGTCTTATGATCATCATCTCATGTCAGAAATCTGAAGGTCTCAGTTTTCAGAGGACCTATATGTGATGCCTACATTTCCTCCCGTGGCCATGGAATTTGGCACTGCAGAAGGAATCAGTAGCTTTTGAGGAAAAGAAAACCTATGAAATCTGCTGGCAACAGTAGAGAAGGTTGGAATCTTGACTGGTACCTTATCTATTCCTCATGCAATGGAATTAATCGTTCTTGGCTTTCAGTCTCTCAAATTCAAACTTCTAATCAAAACTGCCTACCTACCCTCCCTCACAAAGTTTCAGGAGTTGGTTCATCCAAAGTTGAGTTAAGAGGAATGAACCACTCTGGAGATGCTCCAGACAAAACTTCTTTCATAAAGAATCCCCAGTGCATCCCACTAAACTCCTCAGGTCTGTGGCATTTTTCACCAGTTGACTTGAACATTCCAACCCCGATGAAATCCAGCCACTGCTGATGTCATTACCCACGACCTCATGGATTGTTCAGTGATTACTGGAGAAAAGTTCTTATGAAAAATTCCGGTTTGGAACAACCAGAAGACACTATTTTACACTTTCCTCACACTTCACTATATCAAACTCACACATTTTCTGTCCAGTGCAGAAATATCATGTCACAAACTCATGAAATGGAATCTGAGGTCCATACCAAGCCAACAGAGCGAATAGGGACCTATGGCCTGGTGATGAGAAAGGCTGAGCATCTCTGCCAAAGTGAGTAGGTGTCCAGCACCAGGGAGAATCTGGCCATAGGGAATCTTGGGTTTTTCATCCCAGATTAATAAAAGTGGTAGCACGGGTTTCAGATTGCTGATATGTCTCAAGAGGCTTACCTCCCACACAACACAGATTGCTTTCCTACGTTACACATCCCAGCGTGTTATTAGTCTGCTTTATTGTGAAAAATACATTACTTTTACTTCTTATGTAGTGCCTTCTGAAGTTTCTTCCAGGGAAATTTTAAAAAGCATGCTAGGAAGCCATTTTCCAAACTGATTATTCTGCATTTACCCATTATTCCCACCCAATCTCATAACACTCAGGTATCTACAAAAGTTCAAACGACTTCTGGTTTTCTCTTAGGTTTTTTTTTTCTCTGTTTTCTCTGTACACTTATGACAGCTAAATATAGATCTTGTAGCACCATCATTGGAACAGAAGTGTCTGGGTTGTTTTAGGTGATGTCTGCAAGTTTCATACCGCTGCAGATTTCACTGGTGGCAGCCCAGTCAGTGTTCGTTTAACACAGGCAAGACAAAGAACTTTTGTAAGTGTCAAGCAAAGGCTTTAATGAGGAAATAGCAACTGAAACAATAACTTGTACAGACTGAATACTCTAGGGCTGGAGCAAGAATAAATGTCCATTAATTTTACCCAGTGTAACGGCCTCAGGGATGCTGGCACAAAAGACACGGTTAATGAAGATGTTCCTATTTGGACATACACCAAAATATTAATTTGTTCCCCTAATTAAACTTTCATATTGGATTTTTGGTTTGGTTGATTTCTAAGATTATGCTGTGTTGTGCATTCCTTCTGAGTCTGAAGTATTTATAGCTACATGGACTAAATTCCTTAGATGCTTGCAGTCTGTATCTTCTACAACAGTAACTGCTGCCATTACAGTGCTGCATATCTTGTTTATCCGCATGGAGAAGCCCAAGAGTGAGATAAGTCTGGGCTCGTTACCTGTAGGTGATCAAGGTTGAGAACAAGCAACGAGGTGGGTTTTTTCCCCCTGACTAGAGCATTAACAAAACTGAAGTTGATGGCCTGATTTAATAACCCTCCAGCCATGACAACCTGCAGTTTATTTGCACCTTCAGAGATACTTTTTGCTAGGGTATGGACAGGAGGGAGGTTGTCACAGTTGGTCCTGCTGCTGTCATGTTGCCACGCCCATTGCGTGTCAGAAAGTCCGTGTAATTCCCCTTCTTGCTTTTGCCACACTTCTGATTTTTACAGGGAAGGAAATGAGGTGCTACAATCCAGGTAACTCTTCCCTGAAGTAGGAAAAATAAACAATTTGGGAAGTTTTTGTGCACTGAATGTGTACAGCCCAACAGGGAATATGTTGTATGCTGCACCAAAGCTAAGATTACAATATTTTTACTCACTGGCATGTCTTTTTTTTTCTATAATATTTACCCACAATGCCATTACATGGACCGCTAGAAAGTGCAATTTGTCATTACATGTGGCCATAAAGCTCATTAATGGATGGAATCACAGGGGCTGTGTGATGATTTCCAGTTGTTTGCTAGAGTTTTGCTCAGCCTAAGGTAATGTCTCCAGCAATGGCACGCATTCGTCCTTTTCTTCTGGGAGGTTATTCAACAGTTCAATGCATCCCACCCCAAAGGCTCCTTGTGGCTGCTCAGTCTGAATCTCCACTCTTTATCCCATCAGATGTCTCTTTGGCATTATAGCGTGCATCAGACAACATTTTTTTTCCTTTTTTTTTAATATTCCTTTGTATTTAGTAAAGAAATGACAGAGAAATATAAGGTTCCACAGCAATTATCTTGCTGCTAACTAGGACCTTCTGCAACCTTCCTCTGAGCATCCCATTTTTATTAACACCAATGCCAGCCATCCACCTCAGAAAAATTGTGCTGCCTGTCCCCGCGAAGCTGATGGACTCAGTAACCTTTTGGGAATCACTTCATCATGCCTCCTCTCTCTTGTTTCCAGGTGCCTGCCATTGGGGAGCGTGGAGTATTTACCACTCCGATTCAGCTGTGTAAATAGGGATTTTTGGACTTCCGTGGTTTTTTTTTTTAAGCTGCTTTATCAGGGGTGGTGTTTGTTTATTTTTATAGCTACTCAAACCCATACAGCAAAGTAGCTGGGAGACAGAGCTGCCTAAAAGTCCATTTCACACTAAGATAGGTCATAAGCCATTCTAGTAGTACAGTCATATTCATATTAAGAAGTTGACATCTTCCAGCATTTCCTAAATCAGTTGTTGACATAAGGTCACAAAAACATGTATCAAAATCTTCAGTGCTGGGCAAATGCAGGCAAATACATTTGAATATGATGCATTGAACCCTTGAGCAAAAAGGTGAGATGCTTCTTGAGAGCTACTCATGTTAGGATTTACTGGGGACACCACACGATGTATCAGAGAAGGTCTCCAAGGAGCATCTTATGATTGTAAAATGGCCTTGTAGCAGGAATTTGTTGCATGTGAAACAGAAAACCTACATGCCATTTATGCTGGAAATAGTTCAGTGTTCAATTTGGGTGGTGATAGAAACAGCGGAAGGGAAGTGAGACAGCTCAGGAAAGAACCTGCTCTGCAAATGAAAGCCCAGAAAATGTTGTAGATACTTCACAGGATAAATTCTGACTAACTGACAGCTCCAGTGTTTTTTCCTCTTTCTCTCTTCCTATTTTTTTTTTATTTTGTTTTGTCTGCTTCAACAAAAGCTGTTTTCTTACTAAAATCACAGTGAGAACAACAGAACTTCACTCATGTCGTGTTGCCGAAGAAACACACAAGCTGTCAGCGTCTGTCGCTGGCATCTTTCCTTCTCATCCAATGAAGCCATCACTGCCCCTTCTGCTGCTCACACTGTCTTTTGATCTTTCCACCTTGCCATTTCCTCTGGCGATGCCACTGTTTGATATACTGAAACACCCACAGTGAACGGTACCCAGCCAGGAAGAAATACAAAGGAGAATGTGGCTTCATTTATGTCACTAGGGTTCACAGAGATGAAAAAGGAAAATCCTGGGTTCAAGCTCAGAAATGGCTAGAGAAAGTCAAGGAATGAAGGAAAAGGAAGTCCCTGGTGAAAGAAGAGAGGCCTCTGTCCCTGATTATACATACAGTGTTAGCTGAGTCACAGGTAGGCTGTAGAAGCAGACACACAGAATCACAGTGTTTGAGCCGAGACAAGATCATTGACTTGTTTGTGTGGCTGTCCCATATGACAGAAACCATCGAATTTCACCTTCCTTTAACCCTAATAATTTGTGCATAGGTCAAGCGTAACTTCATTCCAAAGATATCCAGTCCCTGAGTAACCCTGAGGCAACATGAGATGGGACACAACCAGTACATGAAGACATCCTTTGATCTCCTTTTGCTTTTCACATCACAACGGTACCAGCAGCGCGGTGACAAAAGGGAAACCTGTATCGCTTCCTTTGACTGGTGCCTGGAGCAGCATGATGGCACTGTAAAGAACACTGCAATTATGAAGATGATTCTTCTTAATACATCGCAGTCTTCTACCCCTTTCATTAAGTCAGCAAGGGAATAAAGTTGCATATAAAGGTTCATAAAAATCCACTGCTTAAAACCTTCTTTCAACAGAAGTGTTACAGCTTAATGTTCTCCGAAGCATAACATATCAATCATTGCAAGGATAAACACAAAATAAGTAGTCAAAACTCACAGTAACTCTTTTCCTCCCTCTTATCTGTGTCGAGATGTTGCCACTTGTGAGATTACAGCATCTCCCTACCCTTGGGAAGGAGAAAACTCATTGCAAAAAAGGGTGAACCTGCTTGGTCACCAGAATAATTGCCTTCAGGACTCTGGGACTAATGTGACTATACAAACACCTGCGAATCGAGCAATGGGATGTGTCACTGATGCTCTCACCGTGTTTTTTAGTGACTGTCTTTGGCTACAAACAAAGAATCCATGCTGACCTCCCTGCCCTGCTCTACGCTGTGCCCTGGGAATAGGAAGTCATGAGATATCCTTGATGAGCCTCCCCTGGGAGGTCACACTGGGAAAGGAAACAATGTAAACTCTGAAATAAAAGGGGGAAACTCAAAGGGCAAACGCCCAGCTGTTCCTCTTGCCCAGCAAGGGTCGATTAGGGCATCCCCCAGACCAGCTTTACTGAGCACCAAGACTTGAAGAGCTGCCCAGCGGCAATGAGCGCCTCACTCTGCCCAACTTGACCTTCAGGATTTCAAAGACCATGCCACAGACAGTGCTAGAAAAGTGGGGTTTTTTTTTCTACTACATAGGAAACAAAAGGCTTTTTAGCATAATCCAGGCGTAGTATTTCATGTTCATGAGTACATCTCACTTTACGGTTCTTTTATCTATTTTTTTCTCTTCTTCAATAGAAGAACCAAATGAGATGTTTCATTTTGGATTGCTTTAAAGAGGAGATAAGGGAACCTTAAAATAGGAAACCAAAATCGTACAGTTTCTCAAATCCCCACAAGTCCAACATTAAAGTCAGAATGAAGCATAATTTCATTTCCAGATTATAATTGTAACAGACATTTTCATTTTCAATACTTCTCATGGTTACTATGTCTTCCTATAGAAAGCATTAATTGCAAGCAAATAAAATTTCTCCTGCAAAATTTTTGAAGTGAAGAAAATTAAAATGGCACAGCTTTGAATCAACTTTTATTCTAATGTCACTTCAGCAATTTTGGTGATTTTTATAAAAGGTGGGGACTTGGATTTTTGAAGGGCACTGAATATGATGGGAGAACAGGAGAGCATACCTACTCTCAGATATACTGTCATTTAAGAAGGTCTCCAGATGAGCTGTGCAGGGCAGGCCTTGGAGTTACGTTGCTAGCCCACAGTGTACAGCAGAACAACCATCCTGAAGTCATCAAGAGACAAAATCTTCAGCCTGTTTATCTCTGATCTGTGGCAAAAGAGACTGGTTCTCCAAATCTCACATCAAAAACAATATCTCCTGCTAAATTCCTTGAGCAAACCAGCCCTCGAAACAGCGTTTGGCTGGTGGGATTGCAGCCCCATGAAATGTGCCTCTGCCAAAAATACATTGGTCTGTGTTTGAACAAAACCAGCCTGAGAACTGCTCTGCAAAGCCTCCAAAATTCACTGATCCGCACCTCAAAGAGGAGACTGCAGTGGTCTTATCAACAGCAGAACAAATCAAGTTAACACACTACAAACACACAAAGGCTGAAGGTTGTCCTGATTCCGGCTAGGACAGGGTTAATTCTCACTGGAGCTGGGAGAGGAGCTGGGGCTGGTGGCCCCTGGGGCTGGGGACACAGCTGGGATAGGTTACTCATTAGCCCACAGCTGGGATAGCTAATTACCCAAATGAGCCCCAGGGCTGGTCCATCCTAGGGCCATCCTGCTCAGGGGATAAAGTGAGGCTGGGGCTGAGGGGCAGGTTTGGCTGCTGGGGAGGGAGCTGGGCACCAGGATCCCCCCTGAGCTGCTGTGCTGTGAGTTATGTGCTCAAGGGTATGCTGTTATTGGTTTTGTTTTCCCTCTCTGTTTTCTTTTCCTCTGTTTTTCTCTTAAACTGTTTTTATTTTAACCCAGGAGTTTTGCCTTCTTTTCATTACTGATTCTCCTCCCCATCCCGGGGGGAGAGCGCAGTGGTGAAGGGGAGGAGTGAGTGAGCGAGCGACTGCGTGGCATTTTAGCTGCTGAGTGGGGCTAAACCACAACATAGGTTTATGGCTGGTTTAGTTTATATTATTACTAATAAAAGAAGGTGCTGGAGCAGAGCTCTAAAAGACTAATCTGGTAAGAGCTCTGTCTTGAGGGATTTGTAGACCAAAAATAGCTGAACTCTAATATCTCAGCTGCAGAGCTAAGTCTGGCATGTGAGGAATTAGAAATGCACCAGAAATTAAACTGGTCCCACTGTGAAGAGAGGTTTACTCTCTGTTGACCGTACCTGCACAGCCAGGTTAGGTGCTGGCACAGGAGGCTGTTTGCAGGCGTACAGCCCCAAAGTGTCCCCATCAGAGGTGAGGGGACGCTTTCTGCTACGACAGTCACGCTTGGTCTGCTGGCTGGGACTCTGCTCCGAGTATCCCCTGGTTCTGCACACAGCACTGAATGATTTCCAGGAGCAGGGAAAATAAGGGAAGGTATTTAGCATTTTATGACATCATTAAGGAAATAGGAAATAGCAGGTGACTTTCCAGCAGCAAAGATTTTCTATTTTGGTTTAATTAGAAGACAAAGCATCTCTTTGGTGTGTTCTCACCTTTCTGTTAACTGCATCAATTGAATCTGGGGAACATGCAGGGAGCAAATTGTCTGGTGTGACCCAGATTGTATCATGCAGCTCACAGAGTTGTTTAGGGGCTTGTTAACCATGTATCTCTGTGTGGAAAAACGGACAGAAATCTCCCAAATGTCCCAATCACTTGGCACTGCCTGGGGAGGGAAGAAGTATTTTTTATTCCGGCAGCAGCCGAGAGAAGTGAATTCTCCTTTACAGCCAAAATGCCACTGATTTACCTCTCATCTTCCTCTTCTCAACTCCCCTTTCTCCCTGTTCTCCCTTACTCCCACAGCTCTATTACTGTTATTTCTTCTGTTTATAGGTTGGCCACTTCCTGGACCTTTCTGCTCAAATCCTCAGCACCTTACTTCTGCTCCTTACCCCAGAAAACTTCCAAAGGATCCTACTCTCTCCCTGACATTTCAGTGGCAATTATTAGCTATTAATAGGGAGTATTACCATGTATTAGGGGGTCAGTGAAAAAGAAAAATTCATCTTATCCTGTTCAGATCATAGGAATTTTATTGTTAGAAATTTGTGCAGTGCCTGCAAGAACGGGATTGCAGTCTCGGTCATGGCAATGCAGAAAAAGAGTGAGCACTGCAAAATCTGTGTGGTTGCTTTGCTTTGGTGCCTCTTGTCAAAAGCCGAAGAGCTGCCTTCATTAGCTTAACGCAGGATGAACAAAGGTTTCTGCAAGCTGACACAATACTGGTTAGCTGCTGTGAGTCTTTCCCTTATAAATCCCACCATAATAAAGCCCACAAATCCAACAATTGTATTTTGCTGAAATAACCCTCCGGTGTTAACGCAGAAACCCGAAGGCATTCATAAATAAAGCTAAACTCCGGGAATTTCAAATTCTTGCTTAATGATTATCTTTAGATACTTCATTGCAACATTCAGCTTAACTTCTCCTGCACTTTGGACTTGTTGGTAGGTGTCTGGAATTTAATTTTTTTTTTTTCCCCAGGGAATTTTTGTGTGCATTTGCCCCCACAATCACAGGGTAGCTGACTTTTTTTACATTTACACAAACGTACTTACCTGTAAACCCACTGTGTGCTTTTTCCTGGTAGTTACATCCATCCATTACAAATGACTATTAAACCATGGTGGTGTGGTGCCAGCAAGCTGTACACGGGGGAACTGAGTGCCAGAAAACAAACACCCAGAGGTTCTGCTTCTTTCCTTGCTGAAATATGATTTGACTACCTTTTTAGTTATGCATGCAGAACAGCAGAGAGAAAGACAACGCGTCAGCTGAGGGAGGCTTTCTACAAACTGGCGATGCTCAGCGACCTGATGTCAGGGAGCAGCCACCCCTGCCCGGCTGGCGGGGTCAATTCCAGCAGCCCTGTACGACGTGCTCAGCCCTGCTGCTGGCAGCAGCCCTTCTCCTCAGCAAGTGATGCTTGGATAGAGTCAAGGAATGGTTTGGGTGGGAAGGGACCTTTTAAAGCCCATCCAGTCCAACCCCACTGCAAGAAGCAGGGACATCTCCAACCAGATCAGATTGCTCAGAGCCCCAGCCAACCTGGCCTTGAACCTCACCAGGCTGCCACGACTTCTCAAATACGATGAACTTAACTAGGTGGGATCCAGCGCGGTAGGCACCCCATGCATCAGCCATGCAAAACTCTAGTAAAGTAACTCACCTCTTAGTTTTGGGAACTTGCAGGCTGGTTCCACCAGTGCCCTCAGCCCTAAACACGTAACGTTGTAAGAAGTGGGTAAGGCAACAACACCCACTCTAGGGCAGGGTCCCGCAAAAGGCGACCTGCCAGTAATTCCTTGGTCAAAACCCTTCTGGTAAGGGAGACTGTGAGGATGAGCTGGGGAAGGGAAAGTGACCCTATGAAGACCTTAATCTTAACGTGACAAGAGTTTAGTAAAACAGTGTGCAATATTTCCGCATGTGTCTTAAGAAAACATGAGAAACAGTTGGAAAGGCAAGCTTTAGCTCTTAATTTGGACTAGTAATTGGAAGGCGACGAGTGGCTCCAGCACTGGGATACACAATGTTGATAATATCTCTGTATCTCATCTTTTTCACAGCAGTCGCAGCCCTGGTATTCGTACTCTGGCTGGTAGCTAGCTGGACATCTTCCACTGTGAAATCTCGGTTAGAGGTTTGACAGCCTGTTAGATTTCCTACTCTGAGTCCTTTCTGCAAGGTAAAACAGCTATTTCTTCTCCAAAGCTGAACAAAAACCCCCAAATTTGTATATTTAAAACATTTGGGGTGTTTCACTCTTTTAGAAACCCTGGTTTGGAGGAAGAACATTCCCTTCTGGATCACTGTGATGGACCCTGCTCCAGATTGTTTCTTCCAGCCCTTGCTAGGTCTTGCTGGTGGGGAGGAGATGACCTCCAGCCCTGGCTAAGGGGTTATGAAGCAATGTTCAGGGACACAAGAGAGGGGAAAAAGACTTGGGATCATGACTCCAGTGGTGCCAAGGAGATGTTTTGGGAGGTAGAGGGGGAACTAGTGTCTAACCCCTTTTTACAGAGCTATTTTGTTAAACCATTTCTGCATGAAACAGTTTTTGGGGCTATTGTCCACCTCACTGTTTTAAAATGCAGTGGCAGCCACAGACTGATTTGGGACGGACGAGTTAATTTTCTGTGTTACATTTGCTCTGAGCAGCTGCTGTGGGTGCCTGGGACAAAAAAAAAAAAAAACCACAAGCAGTTTCTGATCCTCCATCAGGGTTAGACATAGACTTGGGAAATTCAGGAGGCACAAAGGCATTTATCAGTGATCTCCTTGGTACTGAACTGCTCACAGAGTTTTGGCTGGAGTATAAATTATTTAGAGATTTGTGGGGGGAACTCATTTAATTGCCCCAATCCCCTTTGAAGACCCTTGGTGGTCTATATTACCTAGGCAAAATTTTTCATTTATGAGATAATACCAACTTGAACATGGCACACAGATATTATAAAGACATTTCTTAGTAATTCTCTGAACGCCAGTCCTCCTGGTCCGTCATACTCAACGTAGGAATTAAATTGCTTGCAAAAGTGGGAGAATTCACCACTGAGAGGGAAGGTTTCACCCAGATCTGCTTTCTTAGAATCACAGAATTGTTTGGGTTGGAAGGGACCTTCAAAGGTCATCTAGTCCAACCTCACTGCAAGGAGCAGTGAAGTTCTTGGTGAACTCCTGCCCACCATCCCACAGGATGGTCACCGAGGGAGGTGTTCAGGAGCAGGGACTTGTTTTGGTGCATTGCCTGTGTCCATCCTCAGTTCTCAGCACCTCCCCAGGCTTGCACAGCTTCGTTAGCGGACACAAACCCCCTCCTGTGCGGTGAGGCTGTCTGCTGCAGTTCATTACGTGTGTAGGACAGATATCCATCCCAGCACTTGTAAATATGAGAGACAGGAAGGTATTTAATAGCCGGGTTCATTAGCGTGACTTCCTCGCTTTCCCTGTGGGCAGCAGGTCACTGCGTGGTTGTCACACAGGTCAAGGCATCTCCATTGCAAATAGATTCCCTTAGAAACCCTTCCTTTGGTTATTTCATGAAAATCCTGGCGATTACTCTGTCACAAACAAACCCACTGTGCTGCATGCTAACGCCAGCCTGAGGTTTCACCTCCCTTTAAGTCCTCATTTGTAGCCTGGCATTTCGGGGCGTAATTTAAATTTATAATAACATCATTCAAGACCTATTTAATGGATTATAGTTCCATTTGGAGCCTTTTCAGTCATACCAGAGTAAATACTGGCTCATCTGTGAGAAACTTCCAAATTAATATATCTGCCAAACTTTCTGACTGAATACTAATTAGTTGCTATTGCTGGGAAGTATGACAACCTCTGTTCCACCCGCAAAGAAAAAAATACAAGAGGAAAAAAAACAAAACAAAACCCCGGAGTGTTTCTCTTTCTTTTCTCTTTGGTATTAAATTTATTGACAGTTGCTCGCGCCTGATGAGGGAACAACCCTTTAACTTGTCTTTTCTGTGCTGTCTCAGCAGCTGTGCCCATCAGCGGCATTGGCTGGTGCATGTCAAAGCCGGTTTGCCATTACTCCTCCCTGGCAGAAAGGCTTCTTGTGTGCTCTTCCCACTGCAAAACATTCACGGGGAGATCCTTTGCTCCGCGGCCTTGGCTCCGTTGAGCTGTCTGGTTTTAGATGTTGAAAGGGACCTTTCAAGGCCACCCAGTCCAACCCCCCTGCAAGGAACAGGGACATCTCCAACCAGGTCAGGTTGCTCAGAGCCCCATCCAACCTGGCCTGGAATGTTTCCAGGGATGGGGCATCCACCACCTCTCTGGGAAACCTGTTCCATTTAATGCGCAAGTCCCACCACACCTAACAGCAGAAAACTCACCCTTACAAGACCAGATAACGTTAGATTATCCTTATCATTATATAGAAGCCTTAAATATCTGGAAAATGTGTATCAGCTTATTTAAAAAAAAAAAAAAAAATTAAAAAAAGGACTGAAATTCTTCTATGCTCCCTTGGTGCCAGGACCTGGGACTTGAAGAAAAAAGCCCCAAATCCTCTGCACCAATTTCTGAAGGAGGTGTTATTTCCTTCCCCCTCCACACTTCTTTGCCAGGACATCTCTTTTGCTCCAAAGCTGTTAATTCTTATGCTGGCAGGTGAAATCCTGTATGTGCCTTTGTCACGTCACCCCATCAGTCACTTGCATTGTCTTAGAGTTTTTGCAAACACCTGGGGAGTGTATTTTGATAACACCAGACTAATTAGTTGAGCAAAGACTAAAGGCAAACTTTGATCTTTATACATCTTTGAAAATACGATCTGATCATACAAAAGTAGAAGATATCTTGGGAATGGCCCAAAGTTGAAACGAGGAGGTGGAGGGACCAGAATTTCCAGTAATGTAATTGTCATGACGCTCAGATGTTAAATCTCAGACCAACAGCAGCTGGGATTTATTACTTTTTCATTTGCTATGTAAATCAAAGCGAAGGCATCAGAAGGAACAAGGGGAGTGAGGGGAAATGCTGTTCAGAAGGTGTCATGGACTAATCAAATGTAATCCTTTATTCAACACTTAGTTGGAAAAATAAAAGAAATTCTGTCATCCAGGCTTGAAATACATGGAAGCACCAAGTAAGACAAGACAGTTCCCCTGTGAGTCTGTAAGAGCAGAGGTAAATCTGTATATTAGCTACGTACAAATGCTAATCAAGCCCCAATATGCCAATGCGCGAGGCGTTTTATACTGGATGTGTTAAAGGAATAATAGAGGAACAGGGCTGGATGGGATGGTTTGAGGAGGTCATCTGCTCTATCTACATGCCCTAAGGCTGGGTCAAACATGTCTAAAATTACGGGAGGAAGAGCAAGATGAGAAACACATTTACATCGTAGCCTGCCTTCTGACCTCACTGCGTGTTATTTTAATTTCAAATCTCAAGGCCGGCAGTAGCCTGCAATGTTTTCTCTGAATCTCATACATAGCAGAACTGTTGGGCAAGAAAACGATGACAGCCTCATTGGGTTAGACCGGTGTTATTGAGGCACAAACTAGCCAAAAGATCAAGTAAGAGCTGTGAATTGTCATCTGCACAGAAGTTCTTCATCCTAGGAGATGGCACTGGACTGGTGGCTGACGGGAAGGGGGAGGTCCAGCACCACAGGACCGGGTCCCCTTGATCTGGACTGCAGCTCTTTGATGTCTAAGTCCACAGATCTGTGGGAATGAAAACCCTGAAAGCAGCTGGAGGACTTCAGGGTTTGTAGGGGGTTAGAGGGAAATATTCTGGGATTTAGAAAAGAAGAAAAAAAATGAAAGATTTGAGAGATGGCAAGGACAATCATGCCCTGGGAGGGAAAGGTCTTTAATGAGTGTCTGTAAGGAAAGGCCAGTGTAGCACACTCTGTAAATCTTATCTTTTTCACGCATTTTAGTGTCCCAAAACACAGGTCAATAAATATTGCTTTCACTAGGGCATTTAATGTATAATACAATTTCTCCTGTGCTGCTTTATTTTATGGCAGTGACATGACAACGGAAAAGTCTGCCTGAAACTTCGGCAAAGGCAAAAAACATTTCTCATAAAAAGTTTTAGCCTTTACTGTTCCACATCAAGGTATTTTTTAATGTGACCGTGCATTATATGAGACGGCCCTCAGCACCAGCAAGTGGGAGGAACAGAAAAGCTGCGAGCAGCTCACGTGCATTAAGTCCAATGCCACATAAGCTGCAACACAGCCTCTGGCAAAGTCTCCCAAAGGATCTCATGACGTTGCAACGTGACACAGAAAACAGAAATAGCTCCGTGTTCTGCTGTGTCTTTTAGAATCATAGAATCACAGGATGGTTTGGTTGGAAAGGGACTTTCAAGCCCATCCAGTCCAACCCCTCTGCAAGGAGCAGGAACATCTCCAACCAGATCAGGTTGCTCACAGCCCCGTCCAACCTGGCCTGGAATGTTTCCTTGAATGTTTTCTCCTGATTTGGTCTCACGTGCTCTTACTGTGGAGTTGGTCAAGGTCTCCCAGGAAAGAGAACAAGCTCTTCCATGGCTTTAGTTACCTGTTTCAAGAGAGGCTTTGAGGAAGACACGGGAGGAGTGGCCAGAAACTGAAGTCCTCTATGTAGAGCTGCAAGAGCATCAGTTCCTCAGTCCCTGAGATGTTATGAGGATGGGGCAGGTCTTTCTCTTCTCTCTCACTCCTCTGCCTCTTTTTTTCTTGGTGTGGTTCGACGACAACCTCAAAGGGGGGGGAAAAAAAAACCACTTCACAAGAAGAAATGAATGCAAATGCTCTGCTAATGCCACGTAAGTCCCTCTCCAGTGGCAATAGTTACCAGTTTCTCCCGACTTGAGCTGGATTTCAACCCATATCCTGGAATGCTGGGGAAAGAACTGAGACCTCCATCCAGTCCATGTGCTGTGCCGATACACTGAGCCCTGCATACTGGTCCTTATACTGGGTTCTGCCTGGTACAGTTCACAAACTGCCACAGAGAAAGTTCACGCTATGTGAGTGCCATGCCTTTATGTCACCAGCCAGATGAAGGAGTGTGAGACACTTCCAGGAGTGAATTTCCAAGAAGCTGTGGAGCATTTAATTGTGTGACTCCCTTTAGAGTTAATGGAACTATAAAGCTCTACATTAACAGCAAAATGTGTCCTGTAGGCAGTGTGAGCTTGACAAGAACATTTGTTGAAAGCCCTGTGTCCTCTTTTACTAGTTGTTAAGGGGATATTATTGCTACACACCACACATCTCAGTGGCTTTCATAGGAAATGAATTTGAGGTGAGGCACTCGAGATAAAAGGGAACTGCCAAACTGGGAGGGCAGTAATAGATTAGGGAACCTCTCTATGGAAGGAAGGATCCTATTGGGACATAAACAAATACACAGCCCAGGGATTGTAGAGTCCAATTGTGCGATCAGGGCTGTGACACTCATATCCTCAGACTCATCTTAACATTGTCCTAACAAACAGGAGAGAAAGATTGGAGCCTCCCTGTCAGGCTGCGAACTGACAAAGGCTGAGCGTAGCAGTGTCATGGTGAAGGCAGAGACTCTTAGTGTCAGTTCTCAATACACCTCCATCCATTCTAGCACTGATTTTCCTTCTTAATGACTTAATATGGGATCTTCCTATAAAAAAATGGCTCTTTAAGTGCCCTCTCCTTTGCAAGCTTCTCAGTGCTAGAAGTCAAAGTAAGGCTTTTTTCACTTGACCTCTTAAAAGGCAATGTCTCATTCAGCAGGCACCCAACACAAGTTGGAGAGCGACCTTTGATGGGAACATTTTCCAGTTTTCACTGTTGTGCCTCACAGCCTCAAAGTCAAAGGACAAACAGGCTTTCTAACAGAGATGCTGGCTACCAAGGCTTGAAGATACTCAGATGCTTGCAATGTGGCTTCCTCATGTAGTGTTGGAGGCAGTTGCTAAAGGGAGCTTTTGGTTCCTGATGCCTGGCACCCTTCCGATCATTTCTGTGGCCCCATACCTTCTCCTCCTGGAATGCACCTCACGTTTTCACGGTTGGCTTGCCCTGCACAATGCATGCTTATTTTGACATTGTCACCACATGGTGCCTTTCGAGTTTTCAGAGTAAATTTGTAATGGTCACTGTGCTTGCTCTAAACAGCATCTTTAACCTGAGAGGATCTCAGGTTTAGGAATGGAGGAGGAACATCTTTATTCCTCTGGTTGCCAAGATTTATTGGAATTCCTCTGCTCATTTCTCACTGCCTGTGTGTTTATCCTGCCTGGTTTGCCCCTTAATTAGCAAAAAGTCCTTTATCCTGCAAAATACTGTGCGCAAGGAACAAATGGGACAAAAGTCCTTCTTGCCATCTGCCAGAGCAACCCTCTGTCCCTTCCAAGCTGGTGTCTCCAGACGGATGGCTACAAAGCCAGGGGCACATCACATGGGCCTCTCCCAAGTCAAACAAGGATCTGTGAGGTCATTTCTGTGAGTTCATTTTCAGCAAGCTTTAGAGGAGAGAGGAGAAAAATAAACCTTCCATGCCGTTCCCTTAGATCCTTCCTCCGTGCTTGGAGTGATCACGGCACTTTTAGTTGGATCCACCCAAGCAAATCAGTTACTTGGCTTGACATCAGCTCTGTCCTTAAAGGCTTGAGATGGTGCCTCTAATGGGCCCTTGTTCTGTCTGAATCCCATGTGTTACCAAAGCATAAAGTTTCCACAGAAAATTTTGTAAAAAAAGAAAAAAAGTTTTGTTTTATTTTGTTTTTTTTTAAAAAGGAAACAGTAAAACATAATTTTACCCAAATTTTTCAGGTTGTAATTTTGAGTTTCAAAGTAAGTTAAAAGAAAAAATTCTAAAATCACATAAAATATAAGCTGATGAATATAAATGAGGACCGGCTTTTCCAGTGAAGAACAAAAAAGTTGTAGCTGTCTAATCCCAAACTCAACTTTCCATTCACAGTCAGAGGGAGACTCTTTTTTTTTTTTTAACACAGAGGTGGAATAGCAGCCTTTTGCAGCATGCCAGGGAGACAAGTGCGGCACAAGTAGATTTAAGAGCCTTTTCTTAAGCAGCCATGACACACCACGCTGTATTGTGTTTGTTGGTGGTATTGCTTATAGTTAGGCATACGCCCGAAAATTGTTTTCCATTTTGTGTTTGCTGCACTAAAGAGGTTGTCTCATAATCAAGGAATGCTAGAGAAAGAGAGATTTGGAAAGAGAGTTCTTGGAGACTTCTCAAGGTCTCCTTGATTGTTTCTCAACTGGGAGCCGATGATTAGGCAAGATCCTACAGCAGAGCTCCACAATGGCACGATTCATTCTTGTCCAGTTGGCTAGCAAAACGAACAGATTTCCGAAGCTTTGTGTCCCTGACCTCCAAACTTGCCCCCTGCACAGGGTGCCCAGATGCCAAGACTCAGCTCAGCTTCCTACAAACCCCATTCAGCATCCTGACCCCGCTGCCACATCCCGTCACGCATCTATACCCACAAAAGCAGGGACCCCACAGATGGGTGAAGTATCAGCGCTTGAATCATTTTTCTGCTCGTGCCAAGCCTTTGAACAGGTAGGAGTGGAAATAACATTTCAAATCATCTTCCTCCCACCCCTTTTCCTGCCTCCCCTGGGTTCCTATATGTCTCTTAGCTCTATGCACAGGTTTAACAAGCTCATATTTTTAATCAATGAAATCATCCACTCATAATTAACCAGAAAACATCAGCCTTGTCAACTGACCTTTCCGTTTGACAGAACAAATATAATTACGTTGTCACTTCAGTCTGGTTTAACAAACAACCAGAAAATGTTCTTTAATAAGCTGCCACACTGAGATGGCAGTTTATGATGGTTTAAAAGAATGTTTAATCTTAGTTAATTAATACTGTCTAATCTACCAGAACTAATGAACTTTCAACTACAATAGTAGGTCACTGCCATTGTATTCAATGACTTGTAAACACTGTAAGTTGCAAATTTATCAAAGTACAAATTCCAAAGCATAAAAGTAAAATGTGACCTTTACTGAATTTATATCTATTTTAATATTCCTCCTATAATTACATAGCAGGAATAAGAAAAGGAATGACCTACTTACAAGCAGCAGAAAGTTGTCAGTGTTGGAACCCTACAAATGCAGGGAGACAAAGCACTAAAATTAACAACCAATAATGTATTATTATGGATAATGACTATTTATTAAATCATCTGAGTGAGGTTCCCCCGCCTACTCACACAACCCCCCCTGATTAAGGATGCTGCAGCTATATTATACAAAAGGGAAGGGGAGAGGAAGAAATGGAGGGAATTTCCAGTGGAGCCATGACGTGGGAAGAGGATCACGCTTTCCTGACAGCCTGGCTGGTCCATGAACTGCTGCCTCCTCGTGCTACCCCTTTGTCACTTCTCCCAATTCCAGAAGTCAGACCCCCAGCGTGGGCAGGGGGATCAGGGGCTGACATCCCCCAGAGACCTCAGAAACATTATTTGTGGTGTGAACAAGTCCTGAGCATCACCCTTGGAAAAACAGCAGAAATATTCATGTCCAGAAGCGTTGATGAAACATCTTCCAGGTCATCCATCTCTTTTTTTTTTTTTAAAGACAAAGTCAGCAGGGAAAAATCAGGCAAACTCAGATAAATTTCAGTCAAGAATCCTAAAAAAAAATGTTACTTGAGAAAAATCTATTCCCCCACTGCTATTAAGTCTTAGTAAGTGTGATAAAACAAGAAAATCCAGAAGACTGGAAAAGTCTGAATGTGGTGCTCACATTCAAAAAAGCCATTGTGATGAAACAAGTGACTTACAGGCTGATTAATCTGCCCTCGGTCTCCAGCAAAATAATGCAGAAGCTGATATGGAAATCAATAAGGATTAAAAGATAGGGACATAATTAATTCCAGTCAACAGTGGTTCATGAAAAATAAGTCATGTCAGACAAATCTGATTTCATTCTTTATGAGCTTATAAATTCGGTGAATAAAGGTATTTGCATAGAAACAATACAGCTAGATTTTTATAACAGACATTACAGAAATCACGGTTACTTAACATGCGTTGATATTCTGCTACACTACTTGCAGTGGACATAATGAGAGATAAGGAGATTATTTCTAAAATATTATAAACAGCTTTGGTTACCCGTGCCCAGGCAAAATGAGAAAGGTTCGAAGAAGTGGTTCTGGGGTGGAGAGGGGAGAGAAACCATTTAGGAAAAAGACATGCGTAAGCAAAAGGTAAAGTGCAATAAGCACATATGATTTGATGACTATGGTGATAGCCTGGGAAAGGATCTTCTGATCCATCCTGTCTGCTGCTCCTAAATCGTGAACCCCTTCCAACACCTGTAAAGTCCACGGTGCATGCACGTGGAATTGCCTACATCACAGACTGGAACTCATTACCATCACTAACGTCATGATGAAATCTGCAGATTATACCAAGATCGGCAGAATGGTAAATAACGCTGAGGACCAGGCACTTACCGAGAGCAACGGACTTGAATGAGGCAAGGACCACGTAAGCAGTGGTGTTTGGTGACAGCCTTGTTCAGGGTCAGACATCTGGGCATACCTGTGAAACGGGGACCGTGCTACGGAAAGCAATGACTGGAAACTGTGGTGGGTTTATAGCAGAAATAGCAATTCGACATCACTTTGTTGTATACTACTGAGACCCACGCAGCCACCTCTGGGCGCATGGGTGGGATTGCGGAAAGCAAGAACAGGCGATTTTACTTCTGCCTATAGCACTGGGGAGACTGCACAGTCATGCTGAGTACGGTTCTGGCAATCATGTTTCTAAAAAGCTGAAAAATATTAAAAGCTGCACAAAAGGTCTTTAAAAAAAAAAAAAACACCCACCAAAAAACCAACATCCTTCCATGGGCGAGAAATAAGATTCCTTGCAGGAAACTTGTCCTGCTCACGTTAGCAAAAAAGTCAGACTGAGAAGCAGAGTACTGAGTTGTTAAATGTTCCTCTAACCCGGCGGAGGAAGGAGGAACGGGAAAGAAAGGCTGGAGACTGGAACGAGGTGAGTACCAGGGAGAAGTCACCCACTCGTCTGAACAAGGAGGGCAATTTGCCGCAGGAGCAGGGAGGAGGGAAGGCATCTCTGTCCCTCTGTGCAGCCGGGAACCGAACACCATCCCGCGGGCCAGACACGAGCCTCACTGAGAGCCAATGGGGCAAAATGCAATGGCCCGTGGCAGGCTGGGGGTCACAGGCATGGAATCATTCCACCAGCCTTAAGCACAGGAGTCTGCCTATAATATAATTTAGGATTTTCATCATTATAGCACATGGGAAGGCTAACCATAAATTAGATTTCTGTGTCCCGAAGTATTATATTGGCGTCAAAGACCACACTTGCTAAAATACTCTTTGGTTCCTTGATGGATCTGGAGATCTCTACAACAGATGAGGTTTAAAAGAGATTTTCTGCCTTGAATGAATTAGAGACCAGGGAAGGAAGCGGGAGTTGAAATTCTGCAATGATGTCTTACATGCAAGGTCAAGACTAGATAATCATTATGGATTCTTCTCAACTTAAAACTTACAAATGTGTGAAAAACAATTATTCCCTTAACTGAACTGGGTATGTGAAGAAAAAAAAAAAACACAAAAACTTTCCTTGCAAGAATTTAGGGCCAGTTTTACAGTTTGGCATCCATATACTGCCATACATGCAAATTCTATAATCAGACTTGTGAATTTTCAAATGCTCTTCATTGCTAGTTGAGGCTCACCTATTTAGCCACCACTGCAGCAGATGCAAACTCAATGTAATGCTGTTCTCACAAAATGTATGAGAAATTAAGACACCTGGGACATTTCCATTGTTTGGTTTCATGGTTATCGTACGATTTTAAAAGCAATTCTGTTCAGGAGTGAGAATACTGATCCGCCACTGCTTGTTTATTCTGTGAAAATAGTCTTGAGGGAAGTACACATGTATCCTTGCGTGTTTCTGGGACTGAGATGGCAGGGGGTTGTCTGAATGTTCACCACTTTTGTGGGAAGGTTTGCAGGTTCTCTGACACCGTCTGCTTTATCCTACCACTTATCCTTCTGCAGGTGTGCCTATAAGGATGGATGCTGAGCTCTCCTTCCACTTTCCCACTGCCAGGTGTGATACGCTTCTTTAAAAGATAAATTAAGTTAAATTTGGTCCTTAGCAGAGGGACATACTTCTACATGAAGACTTCATTGAAGCAGGAGAATTGAAGATAACTCACCTGGGTTGACTGAGTGATGGATGGACTGACTGATTATTGTTCATTAGCTTCCAGATTCCAAGGCTGGGAGTCAGAGATGGGAAGCTAGAGTTTGGGGTCAGTGACACCAACAGATGATCAGTAACCCAGCGTGTGAGCTACATTGCAATTCTTGGGGTTTTTTTTTTCTCCTAATTTCTCCCACAGCACTGGGAGGGGATAGAGATTTGGGAGTAGAAAGCATGAGCTGTGAGTTACAAACTCTGGGCTTGGAAAGGGCAGTCAAGGACGCTCAGCAAGCATCAGAATAAAAGTCTTCAGTCCTTATGGAGCACGTGCAGTTACCACCTTATGGATTAAGTGCAGTTATGAGGCTCTCAGCCGGAGCTGTTCCCCAAGTCAAAGCCAAAACCACATCACAAGTACTTTGAAGGTATGTTTCTCACAGGGTATGGGGCTAAACATGGTAATTTGGAAAAAAAAAATATGTTAGAAAAACCCATACACCTTCAAAATCTGATCCAAGGCTTGAAGACTCCTGAGCTGGGCAATGAGTAGTAAGTGCCCATGAGCACCTTTGGAAGGTGCTCAGTGAATCATAACCCAGACTCTGGACAGCAAAGACAAACATAGTCAAGGACAGATGCAAAAGCAAGACAAATAAAAAGTATAAATACAATATTGGCATTGCAAAGGCTGTGGGACAGTGAAACCAGCGTGTGAGTGCCTTTGGCACAGACAGAAACATTACTCATCTACATGTGTCTCATCGCCACATCTCTGCAGTGGAGGAGATAGATAGTTCTTCCTTTGCCCATTGAGACTGAGATGTCCCTGTAACAGAGAATTTTTCTTTTGGCACTGAGATCATCCAGAAAGTTTGTGAAAGAGCTGGAACATGAGCCCAGATCCTATTCAAATATCTATCACTCAAGGTTCACTTTCCAAAATTATTGGTTTATTTTGTGCTAGTTCTTGGACCGTTGCCCTCCATCCTACCAGCACTTCACCTGTGTGAGACACACATCTCACACCAGACAAGCTGTTCCTCACAGATGTCAAGGTCTCTTCACCAACTGTAGAGAAAGTCAAGATTACAGATTTAGGACAACTGGCAATTTTTAAGATGGTTAAGCTAGGATACGAGTGCCACCAAGGATAAAAATAGAAGATCTCTAGGCTGAAGCAAATAAGATTTTTTTTTTAGATATTATTATTCTTTTTGCCTCCTTTAAGGTTCATCATTACATAAAGTTTGAAAGCCCACTGGCATGATCAGCTTTGAATATTTTCATTTGATTTTCTCACTACTCTTTTTCCTCTCCACTTCTCTTATTCATTGTGTTATTACATCCTTAAAAGGTATTTTAAATTGATTTACTGCACTCTGTGAACACTAGTAAAAATATTAGCTTTCAAAGAGTTATGTCAATAAGGAAAGCATGTTCATTCTTTCTTGAAGAAAGTATATTATAAAAACTGTAACCCGTAAAACAAAACCTTACTTGCACTTTTCTGCTCTTTAAATCCATCCCTGAACTAATGCAAGGAAATTTAGCACTTAATTTGTAATAAATATGCATGGAAAAACCAGAACACCTCACCAAACAGGGATATTTACAGTGTGAGCAGGGAGGAAATTATTAGTATATCAAAGGAAATGGTCACGCTCGGCAGCAAATATAAAGGGTGCTGATGCAAATTTGTATGAAAATTATTATTTTTTTTTTTAATGTTACTGTGGAAAGCCATGAAGCTGCCACAGAGCATGCCAGTACAGCTATAATTTTGGCATCAAAACAGGAATTGACTGCTAAACTTTTTTAGCTCCCAGGTTGCTTTCTACCACGAAAATGAAGACTTAGAGGTCTTCCTAAAAACTGGGCTGGACAGAAAGTAAATAATTTTTAGCAGAATCAAGGTGTTTTTCATGTGTTTGAAGAAAGGAGGAGGTGAATAAGGAACACAGAGCTGCTAAGCGACTGAATTCCATTCTTTTTCTCATTTACTTTCTACTTCTCTTTCTTAGGTTTCCTCTTCTTCATTACCCCTCCATCTAGGCTTGACCAAAAAACTGCCCTCTCATTCTATTCCTTAAAATGTTCCTTATGTCTCACGATCAGCTCCAGGGAGTGATATTTTCCAGTAACCTGATGTATCAAATAGGAAAAGTCACATCAGGAACAAATCTGTGTGGTTTAAATGAGCTACTGCCCCACCACTGGACAGACCACCGAGGCACACCGAAAACCCAGAGAGGACGAAGTCCACATCATCTCTGCCATCCACTTTTCTTCCAAACATTTTTCAATGTCAAAAAAACCATCAGTTTCCAAAAAAAACCCCAATAACAACATTATTATTTTTGACAACGAAGATAGGAATCAACTGGAAAGTAAGGGGCTTAAAAATAATAAAAGTGTCGGAAAAAAAAAGCCCTCAGAATGGCCAGACATAGATAGGTTGAAGAGAAGAGACCAGGAGGGGCTTCTGAGAGGAAAGAAATTTACCCTAGCAGGGAGAAAAAGCATAAATGGGAAGAAATACATGAAATGGGACTCTCCATGGCTGAGATTTTATTGGTACTCAGTACCAGAAACAGCCACGTTTGTAAGTGTGGTCGCTTAAAACTGCTGCAGAAGCTCTGGTATTTCATCTGCTGGAGGAGTACATGAATCAGAAGCAGTTTCCACACAGTTTTTTGGTGATTGACTTAACGATGACCGGCACAGAGGCCGTAGTGCAAATGCGTACGAATAATGCGTACTTGACCGTTGGGTGTGCAGCTGTCCACCATCATGTTGCCCTTGCTGGCTCTTAAGTCCTGAATGCTTGATCTTCATTCCAGAGTGACAAAGTATTTTTTTACACAGGTGGAAAAGAGCTGCTCTAAAGCAGAGAGAAGGCAAAAGTTACTTTCAGTGTGTCTGTAAACTAAAGGATATTGTGACCGACTTGCAAAATTACTTTCAGCAGGCTCTGCTCATCCAGTATCTTAAAACCTATCAATAGGTTAAATTCAGCCTCCAGTTCCTATTCATAGCCTAATAAAGCTGTCAGAATAAAATGTTTACAAAAGAAATTTCCATTGAAAGTGGTCTTCTGCCAGAGCCTTAAAAGTACAATTGTTTTATCCAAGTCCATAGCAGCATGGAAAGCGAATGCAAATTGGTTTGCGGGGAAAATATGCCAAGACTGTAATTCTCTCTCTTCAAGTAAATGGATTCCTTTTAACAGGCCAAGAGTTCCAGTGTTATTAATTAAGACACTGCAGTCAGGAGAGGAGTTGATTTCAGAAGTTTTTGAGATCAGCTACAATGTATTAGGTTTGATGCCAACGCAAATAATTTCAGCAAAAAAGCTTTGAAACGGGGCTCGATTTTTCCTCGTTCTTTGCTTCCTGTATTTCAAAAAATAAACCCGTCCCAGGAAAGGAGTAACTTTTTGGTCTGTCTTTAAAACCCAGCAATTTTTTTTTTTTTTTTAAATGACAACTGAAAACCCAGGTGATAATCCAGACAGCGTGGAAATAAAGAGCACCTCTCTTTCACCGAATTTAAAAGGCACTTTCTTTGCAGTAGCTGTGTTTGTAAGAACGCAGCTGGGTGGCAGTCAGAAAAGCATTAAACCTCCATGACGATTTCCCTTGCAATGATCATCCTAAAAGCTCTAGCACAGCCCTCACCAAGCTATCTATAAGAATGCTTATTTTTGTTATTCCTATTATTTTTATTATCCAATGGAAGTCTTGACTCAAAAAGAGCTTCCTCTAAATGAACAAAGTTGTGTTTGCTGCGCTCAGAGAAAGAGGGCCTCAGGAAAAAAAAAATTGCACCACACTGAGCACAGATAAAACAATACCGTAAACAAATTGTGTATTTCAGTCGCTGTTACTAGCTCTCACAGTTGCGTCTTTAAAACTACAGTAGATATATTGTTTTCTTACAGCTCTAAAAGCCTAGAATTTAATTCCAATATTGCTTTAAACATCAAAGTTTACAGCTTCTATTTAAGGAGGAAAGTTGGAAAGTAGGAAACCAAAGAACCAGAGAAGTGTTAAGAACTAACAAGCATCCTTTAAAAACCACCTCTCTCATCTTTCTTAAGCCAAATTGACAAACCTGGGGCAGTGAGTCACAAGTCTTAATTCCTACGTTCAACAAATTTGTGGAGAGAAAAAAAAAAAAAAAATTCCTCTTTTTCGGTCTTATTACAAGTGCCAACTACCCCTACATGGGATAGACTGCCTGCACTTCATACACCCCAAGAGCAAGCCAGAAGCTCTCTGAGCAACACCTGACCCCACAACGTTCCTCGATCATGGAGGGTTGGGATGCTACTTATCACGGAGAGGGCACAGCCAGCTGGCCTAAGAAAGCCTGTCACTGTCAGCGCAAAGCCAAATTTCTCCTTGGTGCATCCCAGTATTGCACCAAAAGTGACCTTTGATTTCTAAAAGGCAGAATATTTATTAAAGACCACGCAGAAAAAAATGACATCTATGATTCCTGGTGGGACTCTGGAAGCTTTGAGCGTTTCTGTGAGTCTCTCCAACAAGGATGCTCCAATCTGGCAACTCCCACCCCGTGTTTTTCCCACAGCCCCTCTTCCACAGCAGCATCCACATCAGATATAACCAACATTAAATGGGAAGGATGTCATCAAAGCTGCTGCCTTCTCCCTGTAGGCCGCTCTCTAATCCTCTTGACAGGAAATTATCTGGGAAAATGAAAAAGAGACACCTGCAGTGATATTGTTGAAATCCGATTGTATCTGGTTTCAGAGACACAGCAGACAGGCTTGTTACACACTGGGAAAGAAAGTGAAGTATTGATAGCTCTGGCGCCGCTACACCCTTGCAAATTTGCACCTCAAGACTGGATTTTCGGAATCTTGCAATAATACTAATACAAAATGTCCTTGGGCATAGATTTGAAAATAGGCACTTTCATTCCCAACACATCCTCGTACGACTTGGTTTCTTTCAACTTTGTTTCTAAAAGACCACCCCGCTATGTCAAGCCAATCTGGAGCTGAATGCGTAAGATAAGAAAAGATGAGTTTTTTTCAGGACTGGAAAAGATGCAGGTGCTATCCAGGCTGCTGTTGACAGTGCAGCAGATGGTTTTCTTCTGGGTCGGTATTTCTCAGGTGCAGTGTAATGGTTATCTATTCATAATGCACCCAGTTGAGGCAATGAGAAGAACTGAAAGGGCAGACTATCGTTAGCCTTGTGCGGCAACCAGGTACCAAAAATGCAGGTCATTATTTCGACTCATCTAAATGCTTCCCATCTTAATAGCAATGTATAACTGGGATGTACTTCATCCGGTCATGTGGAAAGTCTTTACTTTGCTGTACTAATAAGCTGCCGACTTGTTGTATCTTAGAAGCTGTAGTGGTTTTTATTTGTGGGTGAAGCAAACTGTCTATATAAATAATTCTAAGTGGAAGGTACAATCAGTCAGTCAGTTGTTATCCTGGATCAAGGGCACAGGAGTTTCAATCAGTTTCTAGCAGAAAGTCTTCAGTTTCTCTCCTGTAACAACGCTGCTATCATTTCTCCCTCATTATATTGTTTATCCCATCATGAAGGCCTGAGCTTTGTTGAAATACCAATAATGAGAACACCAGAGGAAAAAAGAAAAAAAAAGTCTTGCTCTTACTCGCTCTCCTTATTTCTGGTGGCATTGTTCCTTCCTTTGCAATGCATGTCAGAGGATTCTCAGAAGTGTTAATAATGATGGAGGTTTTCCCCCTAGTACTTTAATATTAACACTGCAGTACTCAAAGGAAGTGGAGAGGAGAGCCAAGAATTGCACTGTCATACCTAAATCTGCCACTCTTCTAGGTGCTCTTCAAACCTGGAGTGAAGCAAGACAAGACTTCCACTGATCTCACTGGAAAATGGATGGGCTTCCCACAGAAAGCAGACAAAAGGCAAACTTCAACTTTTCCTCAAAGTTTGCTCTTTTGCCTCATTCCTTGTCAAGCCCCTGTGCCGTCTCTCTATGTTCTGAGAGACATTCTGCTTTAAGTTACGATTTTTTTTTGTTTATACATATGAGTATTTTCTAGGTTTCTGGCCAGTTCAGCAAAAGGATTAGATTTAATTGGCATGGCCATGCATGAAATTATTTCTTTTCAGGCAATTAATGTTACTAATTGACATCAAGAGAAGAAATTATTAGCTCTAAAGCTGGTAAAATGTGTCAAGTTAAAAACTTTTTGATTCCACCGTAGCTACAGAAGTTCTTTGACATCTTTCTGGAGGAATAATCAGCAAAACTCTAATTTCTGCCTGTGCTTGTAAAAGATGTCTACCTACCAGAAATAAAACATTCTGCCCCAGTAAGGAAATTGCACACAAATTCAGTTTCATGTCTCACGGCTTTCAAGAGCCAGTCAAAAGAAAAAGGCAAGGATGCAAAAATCTCCCATAGACGCATCAGTTATTGGAGGAGTGAAGCCCAAGACTGTCGCTCTGGCCCTGGCTGGGTTGTCCATCCAACCAGCGTGCAAGTTCCCGTGACAATTCCGCAAGAAAAGCAAAATCTGCAGCCTCTGAGCTCCCTTTTAGGGAGCTGAAATTGCTGAAATTCTGCTGAATTGCTGGAAGTTCTTTTTCACGTCTCTTCCTCTGTTAAATCCAGAGGGCTTAAAGTATCCAGTCTTTCCGTAAATCCGCTGATACTAACAAATACCCTGAACCTTTTACATTCAGTAAATGACACAGCCAGACCGGGCACACAGAAATCCGTAGCCTGGTTTTGTTATAAGACTCCTATAGAAAAAAAAGTGCCATTCCCCGGAAAGACTCAATCTATGGCAGTCACGCAGCTTTACATCCTCCAGTCTACAGAATTTACCTAACAGAAACAAAAGCTCTCAAAACTCATTGGAAAATTGATTAGGAGATTAAATATGGAGCGTGATCTGATTGAAAACACTAGAGACAACGCAATCTGTCTGCGCACATGTTGAACAAGCCTGAGATGCCAGGGATCCTGCAGTGATCTATGAGACACAGAATAAATTGTAACTGGGGGAAGCATGTTCTTGAGAAGATAAAAAAAAAAAAGTGTTACTGTAGATTAGTCAAGAATTATCTCCTAATACTGTCAATGATCAGTTAGAATGCCAGTAAATCTACTTCACATCAAGACAACAATAAGTGTCTGGTTTGCTTTTATGCAGATGGAGACGGTTTGAGTATGAAAACAGAAGCCCTTTGATGTTGAGGCTGGATTCTAGCGGGACACACATGGACAACCCACAAGAGCATCACCTCTGACAGAGTTCCACTTTGCAGATGAAAACCTGCTAATTGCAGTCACTAGCAGGCCACAGGTCATGAAAACTGGAGAATTATTTTATAAATGTACCTGAAATGCAACTTCAAGTATAAATTCATGCTTGCTGCATCCTTGCAGACCAGGAGGTTCTGAGCTTCCTCAAATATATTTTCTGCGCAAAATGCTTTATACCTAAAAAGAGTATTAATAACCTTTCATATTTTGTTCCAGATTGCTGTACTCCATTTCTTTTAACTCAAATCTTTGGAAGATACCGTAATTAGTTGTCTGACATTCATATTTTGATCTGCTGAAAAACACCAGGCAAGCACACAAGACTGGAGCAATACAGGATTATTGATGGTACCTAATGACTTGCTAATGGCCATGGACAGAAACTTTAGGCCGCTGCTCACGGCAGTTGTTTTTTCAGTAAGATTTGATGCACTAGATCCTGGAAGGAGCTGGAGATTTTTTTTACGATAAACTATACAGCAATTACAATCCCATTGGGGAATATCAGGCAGAATTCACACAATTAGAGTAGAAATTATGTGTACTGTCAGGAACCACGCTAGTTTATGCCAAACAGCTTTTATGCTCCTATGAGAATGAATTAGGAATTAAACTCTTTATTTTTAATACAAGTGATGGGTATTTATTAATATGACTAACATTAATAAGGTAAAATACACAGATACTCTCTAAATAGCAAGGATTAGACAAATTAAAAAAAAAAAAAAAAGGATTTAAATACAAATTTTAAGAAAAGCCAAATATGTTTACCATACAAGGGCCTTGCAGTAACACTGATGTTTTTGGCCAAAATATTAGCTTTGAACTGTCAAATGGGGTTGGTCAACTTGGCTTGTAACCTAATGTGGGATACATGGATGGATGATGTGGAAGTGATATTTCCTCCAAGAAGAGCCTGCTTAAACATGTCCATGGCTCTTTCTCCTTACTTCACAGAGTCTGTAGGGCAGTAAAGCGGAAAAGGACTTTGGAAAGTCATGTTCATTCCAGGGCGCTGGAAAGTGTTTTGCAGCCTTTGGGTTTTGGCAGCTTTTGGAAGGGATGCTCTGTGCATGAGATACCCATTACCAGCTCGTCTGCAAGTACAGGAGACACAATTCAGCGACCTTGAGTGTCCCCACATACCTACTACCAGTACAGTCCTACCAAACTGCAGCCTACCTAGTTACTGTCTTCCAGCAACAAATGGAAAGGAAAAAAAACCATCCCATGGCTGCCGCATGCGAAACAAAGGATTTAGGACCTTTATCTGCCTGGCCCCTTTATAACCCATGTTTTTCCTAGATCCCATCTTTGACTGCACTCCTTCCCCTGCCATGGGATCACAGCTCAGTGATGGAGAGGTTGGCTTGGGGAGGACCAGGAAGAAGAGCCCAGTTTTGGCCTCTTGGTTGCCGCTCCTCAGATCTTCCTCCTGCTTCACTCACTGGCTGAGGGCCACAAATGTGCTCCAGACAGTGAGAGGTGACCTTGGCAATATTCACTTCTTCTTAACCTGCTTGAAATTGAGTTATCATTGCATGTACCACTCTTTCACGATGACCGTGCTTAACAGTATAATCTAACCTTTCCGTGCCATATTTCATTCCTTTTTACTGTAAGCCATTTGCAACCACGGCCACCATTCCCTGCAGCTTTGCTAAAAGCAAGACACCAGAGGTTTTTAAGAAGAAAAGAAAAAAAAAAAAAAAAAAAGGAAGGTCATTCATATAGGGGAAGACATACATCTTGTAAATCAATTACCGATCTTTCAGCAGCTCGTTTGGCTCAGTGATGTCTCACTCTCATCCTTTGTCACCTCAGATTTTCTCACTAAGAGAAAGTTAGTTAGTTCTTTGGAAGCTCTGTGTAGAGAGGTCTTACACTAGCTGTAAATCAGCTTTATTGATCCACATGTCCTGAAAAACTTACAATAATTGGAAAAAACCCGAAGTTAGAATGGAGGCGAATATCTTTCTATTTGTCATGACAGTTAGACCTATACTGAAAAATCTTCTGATTAAAGGTAAAGCTCCAGATTAAGCAGTTTTCCAGGAAATTTGCAGTGATTAACTATCTGTGTGACCCCAGCTAAGTCCAAGTTCTGGAGAGACTTGGTCGGTAGAACACTGGGATATAACTTTAATAACTTAATTGCATTTCTTATTTTTGTTCCAATTGGTGTATTTGGGGATGCTGAGTATGCCCTTCGCCAAGCTCCTTCTTGACTACGGTCAGGGGTGGAAAAATTCATTACATCTGTGATGCACCTCCCCTTTTAGCATGGAGTTTGGGGAATAATAATTGGATACACAGGGGTATAGCCCTCCACCCTTTTGGATGCTGCATGCAGTCGTTACTCAGCAAAGCAATTTTATAGTCAATGGCAAATTGAATGAACAGCATATGAACAAGAAAAGTTACTGAAGCTGAGTGCAAATCATTGCAATTCAGTCCCTGGATGTTTTCTAAAGACAATGATTCCAGCTTCTTCATTTCTAAAATCCATTTCAAGAAAAGCTCTAGGGTAATCTAAATAGTTTGCTGTATAAGGAGTAATACAACTCTACTTTCTGCAGCATCTTATAAATGATCATATGAAAAAATGACCATTTAAATACAACCAACCATTTCTGTGGTGGTGGTTGCTGAGGTAGGATGCAGGTATGATAGCAAGATGGAAAGAAGTCCAGCAACAGAGTTGCCTTCCTATCGTATGCCACGGAGCTTGCAACGCACTGGGCAGTGGGAAGGAGGACACTTCAGCCCTCTCTCCCAGATAAATCTGTCCAGGACTGCATAAAGATGTAGTCCCACCCCAATGATGCTATTATATGAAGGTTGTTCTTTTTTTTTCCCCACCCTAGACAAGAGAAACAAAGGCAAGATGGCAGTCTCCATTGGATGGAGAGAGCACTGAGGCACAGTGGCTGCCTTGACTTTCTCAAGCGTCCTGGGGACAGGACAGGAGTGGGTCTGTAAAGCACAGCAGTGGTCTCTGAAGACCCAGCATCCTCACTGGGAGGGCTGAACTGAACCGTGGTCCCTTGAGTCCAGCCAAGTACCTGAAAATCCAGCCTTTCTTTCTACGGCACTTGTTTGCACAAGCACCGCTTTTCTGCAGGTCTGTAACCCAGAAAAAAAATATTTCCTTTGAATTAAAGTCTGCGTCCAAGGTATCAGCTGTGAACACTTTAGAAAAATACTAGCAGTCATGCAGTTCATCAAGTAAGCTAATAAGTATACACTACACTTTTTCATATGCATTTTTATAATTTTTAATTTGTTCATCTATTTGTCTTTGCACACTGCAGTAATAACTTCTCTTCATGCCTGGCTCGTACAGAGGTGTTTCAATACATTACTTGTCCACACCACAGTATGATTAAGAGAAATTGTTTTAAAAAATAATTATTTATACATAAAAAAAATCCTCCTCTTTCAAACAGTAAACTCTGTTTATCAGCAATACATTTTCAAGGTTTTTTGATTTCTCTGCTTGGGGAAAGAAGGGAGAAAAACTACCAATAAAGAAAATCTACAGAGTTTAAGGAAATTAGTAAGCAAGAAGCAGACATCAAACTATGTTATTACATTGTCAGGTTTCTCCCTCAGCCTTAATTTCTGCTGCACCAACCAGAGGAGCGTGCTCTGCTCCTGAAGGTAGGCATAATTAATCAACGTAGGTAAAGTACAATTAAATTAACATTTTACAAATCCTCCTGCTAACCTATTTAATTTAATAATCCTGTGAAACATCCAGAGGAGCAGATACCCAACGTACTTGTGGCGTGTTCACCACCACCATGCACAATACCACGAATGCTGGATCCGCTCAAACCGTGCGATAGCGATTCCAGCAGACCAGGGATCATTTACATCCACTGAGGATCCGGTTCAATTATCCCGACCAAGAATAATTTGCAGTTAGGAAATTCCCAAACTGGAACAGAGCCAAACGACTGACTCCGAGCAGTCACTAGTAGAGGAGACTTTCAAAGGGAGTTACATGAACCACCACAGGTGGAATAATCTGCTGCTGACAATAAATTTCATCCTAATTCTAGAAGATGGAGATTGGTTTCAATGCCATGAAAGGGGATTCCCCCTCACCCTTTAATTATAAGGGCTCTAGCTATTTCAATTATCCAGCAAAGCACGCATTCGGTAACGCTGATTCTGGCTTTACTCGCATCATTTGGTGGTTCCACATGCTCAGTATAAGCTGCGTAAAAGAGTATATTTTTTTCCTCTCAGCATTTCTTGCCTTTCCATTTCATTGAATTCCCTCCCCTTCTTGTGCTCAGGCACGAGGGATGCATACTTGTGTTTTCAGACCATGCCCCTTAGACTAGCCTTTACAGAAACACTCACGCCTTACGTCCCCTCCGAGAACAAAGGGGTTTTCAGATGCTCTTCAGAGAAGAGGTTTGCTTACCTCAGCCTTTATCATTCATCTTGCTCTCCTCAACCCTTTCTAGTTCTGCAATATCTTTTTAACAAATACCACATAGGGCTCCCATCAGAGCTACATCATTGATTTCAAGTGTTTTGTCAGATTGCCCTGAAGGTCTCTCTCACAGCCCTTTCTTACCCTGTTATCCTGTTTTGTTTTGTTTTTTTTTTTTCTTTTTTTGGAACCACACTGAGCAGAGACTTTCACTGCAGCAGCTACGCTGACAATTTGTTCCTGTTACTGAAACAGTAAAACCCTTAAATCCCACAGATTGTTGAATTTTTGCTTCAGCTGACTCTTCAGCTTCACGTGCCACCAAGTGTCCCAGAGTGTTTAGATCTCTTTGGTGTCTCACCAGTCTTTTCTCTATGTGGCTGTCCTGGAAAAGTAGAAAAAATAGTCACTTAGATATCTATTTTGTTAGGTCAGAGCTTACCTTAACAATTATTATTATTATTTATTAATACTTTTCTTAGTGTTTTCTGGGAGGATTACTAAGAAATGGATTAAAACACAAATCCCTTGGTGTAGAACATTGCAGCTTCTCTGTAATCTTTTTACCATGATGAGAATGAGCTTGCTGTTCTTACCCCTTTCTTTAGGTCCTTGTCTGTGATATTTCATAGAATCATAGAATCACAGAATGGTTTGAGTTGGAAGGGACCTTCAAAGGTCATCTAGTCCAACCCCCCTGCAAGGCGCAGGGATGTCTCCAACCAGATCAGGTTGCTCAGAGCCCCAGCCAACCTGGCCTGGAACGTTTCCAGGGATGGGGCTTCCACCGCCTCTCTGGGCAACCTGGGCCAGTGCTCCATCACCCTCAGTGTAAAACATTTTTTCCTAATATCTAATCTACATCTACCTCCCTCCATTTTGAAACCGTTCTCTCAGGTGAAGTGGTGAGAAGACTTGCATAGCCATGGAGCCAGTGCCCCTTTTTCCCCTCACTCTGTTCCTTCCTCTCTCCTCCCTGGGTAAAGGATTGTGTAGGGCTCCGGATCACAAGGCGCAGGGATGCTCTGTGCTCCTGCAGCTTACATTTCCATTATATCCATAGCTGGGAAAAGGGCAGGCTTCATCTCACTACCACAGCAGGAACTACCAGAGAGTCCCAGTTGTTTCCCTGTGTTTTCCCATTCCTGTAGGAAAGGAGAAAAATCAGTACAGAATCATCTTTAGTCTTCCACAGACTTAAAGAGAGGTCTATCAAGAATTGCTGCATGCACAGAAACCACATCTGGCATACAAAGTCTTTGAACTCGAAAGAGCTGAAGAGAGGAAGAGCTTTTGGGGAAAAATATTAATTTAGATATTCAGGTTTAATTTTTGTGTTCTCCCCCGGAAACTCATTTATGGTCACCTGTTGGAGATGGCGATATTGAGGCAGATGGATCTTTGGTCTCAGCCACTGAACTCATTTTTGTATCAGACTGTGTTCTGCTTCCTTACACGATAAATCCTGAACAGACATGTTCAGAACATGTTTTCAACATTTCTTGGCAAGACAATGTAACACTGGGGATTTTAGAAGAATAACACTACAGCCTCCTTTTCCCTAAAATACTGTCTTGAGACTAATTATTTCTGCCTATTAGCATCAAGAAATCTACTTTATTTTCCTTATTAACAAAGAAACGTAGGTCAGATCAGCCAGTTTTGGAGGAGAAGCTTTTTTTTTTTTTTAAATGAACTATATCCTCCTCAGTTAAAGCTGTCTTTTCCTAATGCAGACTGTAAAATATTCATTTCTTAATAGCAGATTCAGCTCTCTTCAAACCAAATATAGCGTTATGCAGATGAGTTCGCTTTTTTTTTTTTGCTGACATCACGGAAAGGAATTCCAATGCCAAATGGTAAAAACTTCAGAATGTTTGAAATATGAGAATATTATAATTGTAGTTTAATATGCTAATGGAAACTGGTAAGAATTGAAGTAATTTGCCCATATATTACTAAACCTTCTGCGGCAGGGTAATATGGGAGTTTGGACATCATTATTAATTGGAAACATTTCCTGGAAGTTATTGGACATAACCATTAAGTGGAAACATTGCTTAAGGTTGAGAACAGTAAACTCCCAAAACCAGGTTTACTTTCTCAAATTGTTTCTTAAAAAACATTTAAATCACCAAAAACTGCATCTGAAAATACCATTCATCAAAAGCACTGATTTTATTTGGTGTTCTGAATCTTTCAAGGTGGAAAAGATGGAAATTAAATTCAAAGCATCACTACTAACTGCTGAAAATCACTGTATCTACTCACGCATTATTAGGCACACATTGAGGCAAGAGGGAGATGTCTTTCGCAACCATCTCATCTATCCCTAACACATTCTGTTCAGGGTCCCATAAGAAATCCATCACCATGAATCCAAGCGCCTAATCCCTCCACATCATGCCATCCAGAGCTTCTCAATTTATTAAGTGCTGCTGCTTTAATTTAAGGGGTGCTTTTTAAACCAGTTTTGCTAAGCCAGTGCAAGACTCCATAGGGATAATCTCATATTAGCTTAATCCAAATGTTTTATTTAGCTTCTCTTGATTGAGAAGAGGTTTAAGTGAAATGCAATTGGCCACTGTTAAAATGGAATAAATTTGCCTAGAAAGAGCTAAGTGGTGGTTTTACCAAACCAACATAATTCTCCTAGTGCATAAGCAAACCTCAGCTTGTGAGCTGCTCCTCTTAGCTCAGGTTTTTTCCACAATACCCATCCACTTCTGCACCACATGCTAAATGAGTAGCAGCTTGGAGCCACAAATTGTTTTCCCCTGGGCAATCCCCTCCAGTCTTGCCCGAATCCATCACCACTTGCCACAGCCACTTATTCCCCATTGACCACTGTCCCCAAATTCAGAGTGTTTAGACACTGAAGAAGCATGGGCAGCATCTTCTGCCCTCCTGTATGACACCTCTTTGTTTGCACCCTCTTACCCACCTGCCCAGCCCAGTCATTTATCTCTGTCCTGATGGTCAGTCAAGTGGGTTCTGTTGTGCTCCTCCTGACACCCTCTGCTCTGTCCAGGCCATCATGACAGAAGAACAACTTCAAAAAGAAAACATCATTCTGCAAATACTTAGCTCAACTCTACCTTCAGTTTTGGGTAATAATCCTAGGAAAAATCCTAGGCAGAAAATTACATTTTCCCTCTCCTCCCCGCTTACTTCGAGATTCACTGTTAAGCAAATCATCCTCAGCTCCAGATCAGGAGGTGCGAAAAATAATACCTTAACACCATATTCTATCTACACCGGCATCATGCCAAACAAATTCCCTAGTTCAGTGAAAGATCTGAAATAAAGGGATAGAAACAGATAGATGTATAACACCTAAATCGAATATGCAAATATAAGATTGCCAGAATTTTATGAAAGGAAGTCCTCGAGATTTTGCACTTTGAGTATTTCTAGGAAGCAATATCTAACACTAGCTGCATGACCCCACCAGCTTTGTTTGGAAAGCCTGCCTTGCCCAGCATTTTTCTCTGAGCCGTCATTGCCTTTACTCACTAGATGATGGGACGTTGCAGGGAACCGTAGGCTCAGCACGGTATTGATCAAGTCAGCGCTGATATAGCAGAAATATCCTGGAAGCAAGCACAAAATCTGTACTTGGGACCGCAGCCTGCCAGGCAGACTCCCCATCACAGTATGAGGGATGGAAGCAAGCCGGGTGGATGCAGAAGAATCCAATGCAGTTCTCCTTTTCTCCACAGCAGGGGCACAGCAGCTGTATCTTCCCCAGGCTTCCTAAATTCCACATGGAGTTCTGCTTCTTCCAAGCACATCACTGTTTAACAGCATCTTGTACAGCTCTGCTCCTCATGGCATGGGAATACAATTCAGCCCCCGCCATTTGGAACATGACGGGTTGATCATTTCCAACTTTTTTTTTCTCACTCAGGAAAAAAGACAGAGAAAACCAAGTATCCATGACCCAGAGCTGGTCCTAACTAATACTCTTATCAGAAAACTATTTGGACCAATATAAAAAACTATAGAAATATAAAAAACTGTAGAATATTCTGAGATCAAATTTAAAAGACTATTGGTGGCTTCAGGGTTTACTCTTCCCCCCACAAGTCAAAGCAATTTAAACGAAAGTCAAGGATGAATTAGATTTTTTTTTAATTATTTTTCAATTTTTTTTTCCTTTTGTATTTTCAATTGATTTATATTTTTAGGGTTTAGGTTTTGAATTCCTATTTAAGATTGCATTATTTTTTCAGAATATTTTAGGTAATCTCAGCTTCTCCAGAACACAAAAATACATCTTTGCCAGCTCTGGCTCGGCTCTAGGGTCAAACCCACGTACATTTTCACTAGCTGTGACCATAGGAGAATCTTGCTGCGGGTAAGACACCACGCACATGTGAATATGAAGGAAGCGAGCATGCCTGGGGACAAGATGACTCTGCCACAACCTCACCACCCCTGAGCAGGCAGGAGATGGAGAGCCTGGCAGATCGGAGACACACCGGCACCTCAGTGAGGCTGCTGGTGATGCTGAATTATTTTTGTTTTCCATGCACTCACCACTTTACTCTGAGATGCAGAGCAGTCAAGGTTCACGTCATCAGCTGTCGTGATGTCAAAATACTAAAAGTTAAACTTAAACCTATTAGACTTAAGGAAATTGGGGAACTAAGGGTTTAAACAACTTACTTTTATCTAATTAAGAATAAGCAGGATAAAATGATAAAATGCTAGCTTCATCGGCAACCCGTGAAGAACTGCTTAAGTTTGCCAAACTACTGAAGAAACTAGAGGAAAGGTAATTCTGGCAGGGGTTACCATGACCACCAGCTCTGCCCAAGCAGAGGACGGAGCAGAGCCCTGGCTGCAGAAGGAGCCCTCCCGAAGGGAGGATCACCACCTTACTTTGCAGGGCTTTCTGAGGCGTGATTCTCAATTAGCAGCCTCTTGGGTGATGAGAGAAAAGGGAAGAGATCCAGACACAATTCAGATTTCTGCCTATTTAGTCAAAGCCTGTGGCTATGTGACTCAGGGCAGAAGAGTAATACACAGGTATGTTCTATGGGTGGTTAAGAAGGTAAAGTTAACATACAAACAGACGCAATGCTTCTGTAGTCATAGGATATTTCACTTTTTTTTTTTCCTTTTTTTTTGTCCTTTGTTTTTTTTTTCTTTTCTTTTTATTTTAAAGAAAGTTGGATTATCTCCATGCTACAAGATACCTCTTTATTCACCAGAACCATAACAGAGACTATGTCGGTTCTCCTGTTGCCCAAGGATGCAAGGTACTTTCCTAAATTACAGGTCTGTCTCTGGTCACGTATATAGCTTTTCTGCACCTTTCAAGGAGCTTTTCCTTCCAACCAATGTAGAAAAAGAGAATGCTGTGACCAAAATTACAGCCACTCAGGAAGGAGAAAATAAAACACATGAGAAAACAAAATCCAGGACTCTCTCAGGCAAAACAGACACAACTATAAGCTACCAGTAATGAGCGTTACCTTCTTACTCCTGGGTGTGTACATAGAGATCAAATAATATTTTTTAATAAGGCACCAGGAGTTGCCACAAGTAAATGTATGACACAGCCTGAGGCCTCATAGATATTTGGGTAATCATAGAATAGTTTGGGTTGGAAGGGACTTTTAAAGGTCATCCTTATTAGTAAGGATCTATATTTTTCTAACATCCAAGTTAGCGTCCAGCTAGAGTTGGAGAAATGCAACAGTAACCTCCTAAAGAAAAGGAGGTCACTCATTTGGCTTGAGTCTTTGGTTTTCTGTTTTTAAATGTTGCGGTGAGCGCATGCTGTTCTCATCCCCACTTCGCGTGCCAAGACTCTCCCATGCCTAAGTGTGCAACTCCTGCCTCGTCTCATGCTTCATATCACCTATGACAATTTAGAGATCAATTGAATCAACCCAAATTATACTGAGGATTTTTCCTTACCATCCTGACAGTGCTATCACTTATACACAAGTAATTTCAAGCCTCCTCATAAACAACTGCAGTGCCCTTCTCACGTATCAGACACCTGATGAAGATATTGCTCCTGGTCCTTCAGGACCCTGAGCAGCAGTTTTTTTTAGACTTGAAGAGCTGCAGAAGATGTTTGGGAACTCACAGAATCAAAAATTGGTCTCGGTGTGTAATACATGATAGGAGCTGCAACTTCCAAAAGTTTGATCTAAATATCCTTTTTTGCCCTGCTTCACCCACACTGTCTTTAATGGGTATGCAATGGGACCAGAAACGACCACTGACTATGACAATAACAGTGGCAGCTCCTTCTTCTCTTTTCAGTATTTTCCCAGAAGTTAGAAGACTTCCCATCACCTTAAGAAAGGCAGGGTCTGTTTAAGATCACAGGGGAAAAAAAAAAAAAAAAAAAAAGAAAAAAAAAAAAAACAACTAGAAGAAATCTCTGAAAATTAGGAAAACCAAAAATACCTGAGTGTGAAGAACCTAGTCTGAAGACCTGTTTCCAATGTGACCCTGCTGCTGTGATCATCCTTTCCTTTCTTTCAATTCCAGCAATCATCAGTGCTTTCTCAGCTTGAGGTGAGCTAGTCTCCTCCCAGCCTGCAGTAAGCCTCCATGCCTCAGGATCTGGTCCCAGGACAGGCAGCTTTCCTGTTCCCTTCAGGTGTTTCCTCCATTGCATACATCCATCCATCTCCCTGATTACCCTTCCAGAAGCTCACTGGACATGCCAGGAGGTTCTCCAAACCCCAACATGCTCAGGGACATTTAGATGTGTTTTTCCCCTGTTCTTTTCAGGTGGCTTCAGCCGTGGCCAAGGAGCAGAGGTCAGGATGGGCCAAACACGCAGCCTTTTCTCTAGTGGACATCCTTTTCAACTGAGAACAAACTGGTTCAGCTGGGGGATGGACAACTCCCCTATTTCTGCCACAACAAAGCCACGAATGAACCCTGCTTCCTCCATACTTCATTTCCCTAGTGCATTTTGCAGCTCCTCAACATCTGGCTAGATAGTGAGCGGCAGCTTTTAGGAGCAATCCAAGACGAGTCATTTTCTGCCCCCTTATAACACCCCATATCTCTCCTTTGGTCACCCTGTCTCCTCCCTGTCCATCCTGGTGTGGCACCTTCTACTTGAGTCATTCTGCATGTTTGTGCGCAGCCCCCTCAGATGATGGGAACGGGACCCTCGGAAGGGCCATTAGCTCATATTTTAATCCATCCCCATAGCATTTCTAGACACCTTCTAACCCTCAGCAGAGACCTGCCTCCCTGAAGCAGAGTTCCTTTGAAAAACAATCCCTTCTGTGTCTCCTAAATAACAATTTCTCTTTCATCATAGGGAGAAGAACAAACAAGCTGATCAAGCCGATTCTTTTCAAAGGATTTTTTTTCCTTTGTTTTTTGTGGTGATGCCACCATGAAAATCTCCTAGTTCCACTCAATAAGACATAAGAAAAGCAAGTGCAGTTGAATTTGCTTACTTTCACACTTAGAGCAAGACTCTGCTGAGGAGTCAGCATGTTCTTGCAGAAAAGATCACTTGGCCTGAATGTATTTAAAGATAGGTGCAAAAAAAAAAAAAAAAAAA